>BQNB010079448.1:0-30240 GCA_026074375.1 Tanacetum coccineum | reverse complement strand
ACCATTTTTCTCATTTGAGTGTATGTGTAAACCTTCCACCTCTTTTATTTCTCTCTAAACTTCTTCCATTTTATCTCATCTTGATTTCTTGTGTTTCAATATGAAGTGAAAGTGATTATTTGGTGACGACAGCGTTCATATGTATGTCTCTTGGTATTATATTAGTGTGGTTTTGTAGGTTTCAAATATTTTCACTTGGGTCGGTTTATGTTTTCGTGGTCCGGTCGGTTTCAAATCTGTCACTTTTGTTAAATGAGTCACGTTTCTCCTTTGTCACTTTTTAATCATAGATCTGTTATGTTTGTCCCAAACTTCATATCATGTGTAAGATTTTGTGTCCAGTTTGAAGTTTTGGTTATAAAATTTCTGCTCTCAGTAATAGTCCAAACAACCTGTTCGTGTTTAATCTGATTGAAAAACAGTTAATAAAGATTTTTTAAAGCTTTTTAAAGCTTTCTGGCGTATATTTAGTTTTTCCTATATTCAGTATAAACAACTTGAATCTTTTGTCTTCAAACCATTTGAGCTTAAAGGTCTGATAATAGCTTATTTTCGTGGTCATCTTGTTGTCCAAAACTCAAAAGTAGCAGATCTGATTCTGGGCTCCAGAGTTCTTGGTAGAGGTTTGGTTATGAAAGTGCACTGTTTTTGTTTTCTAGTTGATAACAAGAAAATAAACAAAAAGACAAAACTAGTACCTGACAGTTTGTACTTTCTGAATATGACACATAGCGGTTTGGCAGAACTCATAGAGGTTTGCCGTGGCGGTTTGCCGTAGCAGTTTGGTGAACAAGTTTCAGAAGACATTTTCATGGTCCAAACTAAACAAACCTCTGCCCATTTCAAATCTAGGCAGCGGTTTGGTGTAAATGGTGGTAGAGGTTTGGTGGTGGTGGTTTGACCATAACGGTTTGCTTCCCACAACCCAAACCGAGCAACTCGGTCATTACCAAGTTGACCTAGGTCGACTCACTGAGTCAGACAAATCGGTATTTACCAAGTCAAGGTTAAATGAAAAGGACATGACAGACTCATAACATCAATTAGACCATATCCCCACAACCAACTACAATCAACACAACCTCATCAATTATTTCAACAAATCCAAATCCACACTATAACCCATCGTCACAAATAATACACCAACAAATCCAACTAATAACTTTACTAATCCCTTCGTCACATCCAACACACCCATATAACCTAATCTACATCTCCTCCATCTCCGAACATAAAGACTCGAACAAAATAAAAATCAATCAAGATCTCAGAACTCTTCTAATTCGTGTGTAAACTTAAGTCAAGACCTTTAAAGATCCAATACACGAAATGAAATTATCATCACAGATCTTTAAGAAGAAAATCCTTCTCTTTTCTATTCGAATATAAAGATTAGATTATAACAAATCTGTCATATCCAATCTTTGTTTCGTTTGAGACTCAAGTCAAAACACAAAAACACAACCTACTCGAGACCCTTTATATATGGATCTTGAAGACAATTCCTTTTAGGTTCTTGAAACCTTAATGCTTCGATGGTGATGAGCGGTTAAGAAAAAAAGGGGGCTCGTTGAATGTGTGTTCTTGTATGATTATATGGCTGTATCGACTTGGTTTTCTGAAGTGCATAGTATGAAGGGCTTTGGTCTAAACTGCTTATGGTTTGAAGATAGGGAGATTGATCTTTGTTTAGATGGAAAAAGAAAGATAGGGACGGGTTAGTTGTGGTTAGGGTTATGTGTGTAAATTAGGGATTTGTTAATTTTGGGATGGGGTGATACTTAACTACTCTTGATCGGGTATCACAATCTTAAGGTGGGCCGAGTATAACTGTTGACTGGGCCGGGTATCATCTGCCCATTTGAGTTAGTTTATATTAATTGGTTGGGCTGGTTATTGAATAGTGATAGACTTAGACTGTGATACAAAGTGGCCCGCTTAATGTTAAACTTTGGACCATGTCTATAGTTTATTTTTTGTTGGCCGAGTTTGATTATTGGGCTCGTGTTATCGGATTAAGCCGGGTATTAAAACAACATCATGACGGGAAAAGTATAAGTGACCGGGTTTTACTACTTGGACGGCCGTTCTTATGGTAATTTTTTAGAGCCGATATCCGTTAACAATCATGACACATCAAAAATCACGAACAACAACACAACAAACACAATACATTACACTAAAAACGATCCTTATCAAAATTCACCTTCATTCATAATGGCTAGTATTGAATTTTAATGACTACAGAGTTTTAGTCCGATGTTATTAAGTTGAGATTGTAGTAGACTTTCTCTGGGAGTGTACTTATTTCATCTTTGATTCTCTCTACAACAAAGATGACTTATTCAGGCATATACGGATTGTGATGAAGACTTGATTTATCTAGTTATACCTGATGTAAGGAGTTACATTGTAGTACTCATGGGTTATATCTATCACTTTAAGGAGTTACATTGTAGCACTTAGTGTCTCACGTAGTTGAGGAGTTTTTCGAGAGGTGTTGTATTTTTTATATACTTTGGTGCAGGTATATGGTACTTAGAGATTTGCCTCTACATCGTTATTCATCACACGAATAGTACAAGATTAAGTCACAAGTCAGGGATTTTGCTTCATTCTCGGGTTCGTTTCATTGGGTTGTCTCTATCAGTGGTCATCAGTATTAGCCTACAGAACAGATAAGGGGATTTAGATCGGGTTCATCAAGAGAGATTTATAAAGAGAGTACCGACATCTTCTCACATAGTATTGCTTATGCAATCACGGGCTATGAAGCTAAGTAAGCAGTTCTAGTTGACATATGATGTACACATGTGTAGGATGATTCCTCAGTTAGTCATCATCCTGGAAGAAGAAATGTGATCCGGTACTTAGTTGATTTTTTATGTTACCGTTTTGATGTTACTGTTTTGACTACATAATGGGATAAATTGCGTATAGTCAGGACTTAATTGACTTTGGTGTAGCAATTTATATCTGCACTTTCCTGGAGGGAGAAAAGTGCATTTTCGGGTCTTAATTGATTTTGGTGTTATGGTTTCGACTTCGAAAAGGGGATAATGTGTGTACTGTGGGCTGAATTCAAACAAGACTAGAATGCTTTCTAAGTGAGACGATGTTGATGATATCATCCCTCCTACAGTATATCCTAAATGAGAAAGGAGGTCCATAAGAAGATTTCTGCATTGATTCTTAATCAAGTCTTAGGGGTGTCTGTTTGGAAGGAAGCTGAAGATTTCAATAGTACGTTCGTATACAAGCTAAAGAAATAAAGCTGGAGTATTCAAGTAGATCATCAAAGATATTCTCAAGGAATACTGGACTTCATTCTTATCATTTTTCTTTATTTTTGCTTGCATGGAACATTGTAACCAATTCACGTGTGACACCATCTTGGAGGGAGATTGGTAGCCTCACTTTTTAGTGAAGTTGGCGTCTTACACGTGAATTAGACTAGTCTTGGACATTACGTACCACGCAAGGGTCATTTATGTTAACTAGGAATAATTTGTTTTTGTTTTTAGTATAAATACCCCTCATGGCTCTCCATGAGGGGTGTGGATGTTTATTTTCCCATTTTTCTTTCAATCTAATATTTTCTTTGTGTTTATCTTACCCTCTCTTTACTTTCTCTCACTAAAAACATAATGTCTCATCTTGTGTTCTTTGATCGATCCCGACCCCCAAATAAGGTGTTTTGTATCATGCTACATTAAGTATTCACATGACCTTAGTGGTCAAATATGCAAGTCAAGTATTCACGTGACCTTAGTGGTCAAATATGCAAGTCAAGTATCATGTTGACCCATGTGGTTATATCTAGTACCACGTTGACCTATGTGGTCATATTCAGTGTCATGTTGGCCCATGTGGTCATATTTAGTGTCATGTTGACCGATGTGGTCATATTTAACATCATATTAACCCGCGTGGTCATATTCAACATCATGTTGACTTTGTGGTCATATTCAGCATCTTGTTGACTTTCATGGTCATATTCAACATCATGTTAACGCGTGTGGTCATATTTAGTAACATGTTGACCCGTTGGGTCATATTTAATATATGTTCATCGTTGGTTCATATTCAATCTATGTTGATCGTTGGGTTATATTTGGTATATGTTGACCCGTTGGGTCATATTTAGTATTATGGAAACCCGTTGGGTTATATTTGGTATTATGGCGACCTGTTGGGTCATATTCAATATATGTTGATCGTTGGGTCATATTTAGTATTATGGTAGCCCGTTGGGTCATACTTAGTATTTTGTCATAGCTCAACCTCAATATTATATTATAGCTCAGCTTCAGCATTATGTGGTAACTTAGCTTCACTATTATGTTATAACATAGTCTACTTACTCAGCTTAGTTTTAGGGTTATGCCTTAGTTTAGCTTCAACATTTCGTTAAGTATAGTTTCAGTATCTAATTCAGCTTAGTGTCATGCCTTAATTTATAGAGTATATGAATATTATGTGTGAACAGGGAGCTTTTATTTCTCTTGGGTCTCTTTCTCCTCAATCATCTTGTTTGAGATTTGTGATGCCTTTTTTGTATGTTTTGTTTGTGGTTATAATATTATTGCCTTTCAAAAAAAAAATACGTGTGAATAGTTCCGGACTTAGAACAGTTTAGTACTAATAAACTTAGTCCCAGTCAGTCCCGAATTGTGATAAATGCTTTATGCATTCAGTAAGGCGTGTGGTGTATTTATACACATTAGTCAGTCTTAATTAGGCAGACAATGCTTATGCATTTAATAAGGTGCGCGAAGTATTTTATCCACTTAATCAGTTGGGATAGTACTTTAAGTACACAATTAGTATAGTGCTTATGCACTCAACCAATATAGTATTACAAGTATATGCGCTTTACGCAATCAGCCAGTTATGTAGTCGGTCACTATGTGCTTTACGCACTCAGTCAGTATGTGCTTTACGCACTTAGTATTGTGCTTATGCACTCGGCCAGTGTTTTATGTACTCAGCCAATATATTATTTTATGCACTCACGCAATATTTTTTCTCATGCACTCAACATTATGCTTCTGTAGTCGGTCAATATTGTGCTTTATGTACTGCTCATGCACCCAGTCAGTATCATGCTTATATATTTAATTAGTAATACGTTTCAGGTAGTTAGAATAACATGATATGTACTTATTAAGTATCATGCCTTATTCAGTAGTAAGTTTAAGGCATAACATCAGTTAAACTGCGAGTATTAGAATTCAACTAATAATACAATATGTAGTTTTAATTAGTTCAGAGTATAGTATTATTATTTTGTTAGAAATCAATTTAGAGATAGCTTTATAACCCAGTCAGTAGCCAGTTCAGAAATAGCCTCAGATTCATTTAGACAAAAATGTGCTATAAGCACTTAGCCAGAATAGATACTTACGAAATCATATCAAGTAATAAGTTAGAACCAGTTAGACATGAGGTATACGCATGTAGCCATGTATCATAGTCCTCAAGATGGACACATGATTTATGCAGGAAACATCATGCTTATGTTTAGTTTATGATTCAGATCAGTTCAATTTTTGTTATCTCACTAAGTCGTAAAGACTTATCGTCCTTAGTTTCATGTTTTGCAGGTTTGTAAGATGAGAGAAAGCTATGTGTTTGATGGGGCATAATGGGTTAAAATGGTGTAGCTCATGGGTTAGGTAACGAGTTTCTCATTTCCATCATTTGTTATCAGTTTGGAATTCCCTAAAGCAAGTCATTATCAATAGCAAGTTTTTATAGTTAAGTCATGTACTTTTCATAGTTACTATTTTTAAAGGGGAGTTTGGAATAAGCCTGTTGACATGTAAAAGTTACGATTCCACTTATTTTAATAACGTACACATATTCATACACGTTATATGTTATGAATGAAATGAGTTTTTAGAAGTTCATGTTTTAATGTTTAGTAGATATATGATTTTCAGTATATATATAAAAAAATTTCTTGGGCGTTTCAATCGGAGTACCTAAAGGTATAAACAAATGTTTCTATAAATGTCCCTATGTTGATATCCTTACCTCTTCTCAAGAAAGATCAAAGTCTCAAACTCACATCATGCCTGAAGTTCAACAAGTTCCTCATGGTTAACGGTCAAATGTTTATGCTATTCCTAACGGCTCTTTTAGTGATCAAAATTGAATTCAAATTTGAATTCGTTCCTATTAGGAAGCAGTGACAATATACTTTCTAATCAACTTTCTGAGTCTGGCACAAAAAATGATAACGAGGGAACTTGTATGTCTCATGCAAGTCCACAACCTATACCTATACAAAACATATATTCTCATTTTTTTGAAAGAGTAAAAGAGGCCCTTTCCATCCAACCTAATTCTACGCTTTTCAAATCATCAAATATTGAATCTATTCTCCCTACTCTTGGTCCTACACTTGCTTCTCCAACAGTTTACTCAATTCCTCATACGTCTCTCTCCTTTGATATCGTGTACACATCATTAGCCCCTTATTTTCATTTTAGTAATTCACCTATCAAAAATATCAATATCAACCCACTTACTCAAGAAACCACCCATCATGATATAAACAATGTGTGCAATGACCGGAAAGTTTGTCATCCATCATGTGAGGATTTCATAGAAGTAATCAAAGCAAGAAAAGAAACAAATTTAGCCAAGGACAAGGACAAAGAGCTACTTGCAACAAAGTTGAAAAGAAAAGACAAATTCAAAAAGAAGAAATATAAAGAATGTTGTCTAGTTCTTGACTCGATAGAAAAAAGTCACAATGCACATCAGGTGGGTAATTCAAAAGATATATCAGTTGGTGGGTGAAGTAAACTCAATGAAACTTCGTACGCTGAATTTATTCAAGCAATGGCCAATTATGAGAAGCTTGTGAAGTAATCTCAATATTGATCAAGTGAAGGGTGTCATTAATTTCATTCAAGTCGTATAACAAAATAGCTCATTTAATCAGTAAGGTTCATCTAAGCCTGATCATTTTTCTGGTGATGTGATATATTTCAAGTTAAGTTTTAAGGTAAAGGTTTTCAAGTGAGGTGCTCAAGTCAAGATGTTTTGTTTTGTTATCATAGAGTGGGCTGTATGTTTAAATGGTTGTTTGTCTCAATCTCAAATGTATCATCACAATTGAGGATCTTCTTGATCTTTACTTTTGATTTTATTCATAGAGTTAATTGCATAAATCATCCCTATGGTTTGTCGAGTTTAATGAAATTGGTCTCTAGAAACTTTTTTTAACGAATCCTTTCCTTGTGGGTTTGACCCATATCGGGTTTAGTCCTTTGACTGACTTTTCTGTTAGTTTGACTGTGTGAAAGAGTGAAATGACCAAACTACCCTCATATTATTATTATTTTTACTTTTATAATAAAACTTTTTTTATAATAACTATTTATTATTAATAATAATTCTTTACATAAAGTTGGATGGGAGTCTATTTATTATTATTATTATTATTATTTTATTTTTATTTATTTATTATAAACCACTTTATTAAAAAACTCAAGAGATTTACAATAAATTAGAGGAGAGCCGACATACTATCTGGGCCCCCACCGCTTTAACAATAGCAAAACTAATCCTATTAAATATATGAACATCAGCACGTGCCCCAATGTCCTGAGCCATGAAGAACTTCTAGATCCACTTCAGCAATGTAACCACGTCTGCCTCTAATTCCCACAAAGAAGAGAAATAAAAGGGAAGAAACCCATATCCAATAGACGCACACTTAGCCATATACTTATCACGTTTATGCTGTGCAACATCAATCACGGCCCGACCGAGTACGAAATCAACCATCCCGGTTTGCGTCAAAGGTGAAGTTCCAGTCAAATCCACACACACATCAAGTTTGCCATCCCATGAGTAAAGTAAAATATCTGCTAAATGTAATGGTTTGTCACGCCCCCCATCCAACCCGATATCAACTTCCTTACCAGCTGAAATCCCAGAACGATAACATACGTCGACAAAGGTATCGCATACAACGTTATGGCAATGTTTAATACCAATAATCCCAATGCATGATACAACATAGCCTCTATAAATATCCCCAGCAAAAACCCTTGAAGAAGCTGAACAAGGCTTCAAAACAGAAAATAAGAGGATACAAAACCGATAACACAAAACACAATGATAAGTCTTACCGTTCATAGTTTGTCCTAACCCAAAAATAGGGACCGTCCTAAGCCAGTCAAAGGCATGATCCTCCCTTTGAGAAGTCCACAAGGCCATCTGTTAAGGAGATAAAGAAAATGTGGACTCTGCATTTTTAGTAACCCGTGTGAAATATATATATGCAATTTTCTTCATGAGTTTGAGGGCAGCGATCTCACTTGGATTACTTAAAAGATCAATCTCCATAGAAGTATTAAACACAGACAAGGCATCATCGAAAATAGGCCCGGGAGAAACAATACCAATATGCCAAAGAAGCTTAGTCTGTAAGCCAATAGACTGTAATCAAGAAGCAAGAAAGGCATAATTCAAAACATCACCCGCATAATAGACACCAAGCCCCCCAAATGCAAAAGGTAAGGTGGCCAGCCTTCATTGCCAGTCACCAAATCCTGGTCCAGAAGTAGTGACAATAGGCTTTAGAGAAGAACGAAGAGCCACGTCAAAAGAACATTGGGCAGACTTAAAGACACGGGGAGGGCATGTGTGCATAGTAAAGTATAGCCTGGAAATACCCAAACAAGAACGAAGAAGCAAAAACTCACATTAAGAATCATTAATCTTAGCAATAGCATCCATAAGCCCAATGGTTTTGGCCAATATCTTCATCACAAGCTAATTATAAAAATCAAAATCCACACTAGCGGGTCCACCAATTAATTTAACACCATGCAAGGGCTGAGTAATATTAGGTGAAAAAAAATACCTACAAGCCTGCTTTGAGGGTCTTCTTTTGGCCAAAAAACTTCAGTTTTATCAACGTTAAGATGTAGGCCACACACCGGCCCATCCTCCATAATTAACTTTAAGACCTTCCTAACAACCACAATATCTCCAAAACTAGTACCATCATCGAAATACCAAGCATGCAAAGAAAGGCTAAAAGAGTGTTTAATCTTACATATTAAGGGGTGTAACACTAGGGAAAAAAGCAAAGGGCCAAGGGGATCACCCTGATGCACTCCTTGGCATGACCATAATGTGTGCTCCCCATAGTACAATAGTACAATCTAAATGGGTTAGAGTAACAGAATTCTACCCAACGTGAGATAGCAGGGCAACGGGGACAAACTTCACTCAACATAACATCTCGATCTACCAAGTTGAAGGCGTTCTTGAAATCCACCACCAACATCCCCACAAGCCTCAATCAAACGATTCACAGAGTGAAGGATGGCCTCACTTCCACCTGCCACCCCAACACCGAATTAAAGACCGTCTAAATAACCATCTAAAGAATGGCCAATCATAATAGCACTAACCTTAGAGACAAGACGTCTCCAGACAGTACCCACAACTATAGGACGAATACCACCACCTGGTTTAACCAACAGTATGAGAGGAGTACTAGCAATATACTCACCCAACCTGTTAGGGCATTTCCCATCAAGAAAAAGATTCACCACTTGGGTGATAGAGGAGACCAATGTTGGGTTTATGCTCATGTCATACGGCTAGAAATACGTGAGCCTACGGGGTCACACACGTTATACATTTAGGTATCACTTTATTAATGTGAATAATAATATATTTATATATTTATTATTTATATTAATATATGTTTGACGAATAAACACTAACGGTCGTTTATTAGTTAATTAATTGTAACTAACTAATAAGGCTTTTTAATTAATGAGTAATTAAATGTAATTAACCATAAATAATTAGAAAAGTCAAAAAGTCAACCCAAGGGGTGTTTGGGTTGGAGTTCGACCGGCTATAGAGACCAAAGGGGGTTGGATTGGGCTTTAAGCTATCTTTTCGTACAAGGAATGTAATTTAGGATAACCCTAAATTAATCCTTATATAAGAAGGATCCTAGAGCTCATCATTATCATCCCTTATTCCTCTCTCTCTTTGGTTCGATTGCAGACTGAAACCCAAAGGGTTTTCAGGTTTTGTTTTCTTAGTGTTTACGTACTCGTTATTCAAGAACTAGCATTCGGGTGATACTGCTAGACGTGTAGTGTACAAGATCCTCGTTCATCATTAACTTAATTGCATAACGGTATGTTGCTTTATTTATATTTATGTTTTATGTGTTAATTATTTATGTTATATGAATAATATCCGCTGCATAGCTCGTAGAATAATATGTGTAATATTGTAGTTATTTGATAACAATTTTCAACAGTGGCACCATGAGCCAAATCATATAGTAATAGATAATTACATAAAAACGAAATATTAGTAAAATATGCAAACCATATATTTTGCAAATTGACTTTTTATGTAAAAATTTATTTTAGGAAATTATTTAGAGAAATAATATTGCTTAGAATTGGTCACATACTTAAGGAAATTATATATGTGGATATATTTTACAAGATTGTATAAAATTTAGTGCCCATATATGTGTAATTATTGCTTTTTATATGAATAATTGTTTTTAAGAAATTATTTAAAGAAATAATCTAGCTTAAAAATTGATCAAATAATTATGGTAATAATATATAGAAATATATTTTGCATGATCTAGATCTAAAAGCTTTAATTACATTAATTGCGTTTTAGATTTCCTTTAAATATTTGTTGCTTATTTATCTTGCTATATATTGTCAACCATGGATTACATGTATGTAACCCATGGTTTATGAAGCTTAAATATTTATTTGCATGTGAATTAGTTATGAGAATTATTTAATTGCAATATTCGAGATGACCATTTAGTTGAATTAACTGCATAACTTATTAGTTTAGTATGATTAATTTTTGTTTAATATGTTTTGCATGTTTTATATTTATTGCGATTTTATATAATTATGCAAAAACGATTTTCAAAATTAATATGGACTAAATGTACATGATTTTTATTGTGTTTATATTGATACATGCACTTTGCAAAATCATGGGCTATACGTAAATTTCGTAATTTTCTTCCAAAACGTTCTATAACGCAGGGGTTTAGTGGTTTTCGCAAGGAAACCCACGACGGAACATGCATGATTGTGCAAATATGGGCACGACCAGGCTTCAATGAGATTGAAGAGTTCTTCTTGTGGATGTTGAGTTACCAATCCTTGAATAACCTGTGTCAACACAAATGGAAACACTATGTTAAGTAAGGCGCAGGGGGTGTCCCTGTGAATCACCTCCGGCGTGAGAGTAAGTATGTGCTTTTTGTATTGAGAAAGTTTAAAAGCATAAGTAACTGTGTGTAAGAGTCTTGGCTATACCTGGAGCCTTTGCCATCTATTTATAGTTGCAGATAGAGATAGGACGAGGCTTAGCAAGCCAGTGATCATGGGGGGTGTCCCACGATTTAAGGGGTGAATCTAGGATTATGTACCATAATCTTTATTTTGGCGGGAAGATCTCAATAGAGATGGAGAACGTGGGTTTGACCATCTGACCTCTGCCCTAGTTTTCTCAAAGGCCCACCGCGAAGGGTGTAGGGCTTCGAGTGGAGGATTACCATACTGGTAATCATCTCGAAGATAATTTTACGCCACTCAAAACTATTTAAAGGTTATGTAGTGTATTTGGGAGAAGATCCTATTTGGGCTTTGAAGGGGAGACCACTGAGCCAAAGGGGAGGGTATGTCATCAAGCCCCCTAGTCGAATGTAATGTATGCATCTATAAGTGCATTGCTTTCGACTATCAAAAATAGAAAACCTCTACATATAACTTTATCTTGTACGTTCTTCCTATGTGAACTTGTCATCAGCCTTTATTCGAACCATGCACACGTATTAAATGCTACTCCTACTTGATAAGGAAATTAGTTGGGTAACGGATAAAGTGGAGCTCTCTTTGAGATATGTGCGCTATAATCCTCAGAATTCAAACGTCTCTATTAATCCCACCAGACACGTGTACGGCCTGATTCATCACATTATTTACTATATAAAGATCTCTATTTCCCCTCTAAAATTTATCTTCTTTTCTCTGCTTCACAAATCATCTCTTTTCAAAGGTACATTCTTTTTTTCCTATGGATTCCAAATTTGTGATCGCTTCTTAAACCTATTCCTTAACGAAAGACCAACTTACTCAGTTTGTCTAAGATGTTAAGATCATTCTTCCAAAAAGGTCACATATAATTTTTGATGCCCTGTTGGGTTACGTTGGTCAGTATACTCACCACTTTTCAATTTCCAACCTTAGGCTTCCTATCCCTTCCTTTATATGTAAAGTCCTTAATTATTTTAAAGTGCATATCTCCCGCTTTAAACTTTTTGGTATGGTGAAGTTGACCACTTTTGTCGTCATGTGTAGAGCGTATAAGGGTGAACCTACTATTAACTTGCTTCGTTCTTTCTTGAATTTGGGTCATGCTGGCGATTGGCTAACTCTTTCGAATAGAGGTAGTGTCGATGTTCCTATAGCCCTTATTAAGCCTATAACCCACTTTGCAGACTAGAAAGGAAGCTTTTTCTATGTTAAGAATAAAATCATCCTTTCAGATTATCCAGAGTTGCTACTTGAGAGTAAAAATTTGACAAAAAATCTTTTGGGGACAAGGTTCCTCTACATCCTGAATTGGACACTTTATATGATCAGATAGCTACATATCCTTGCCATGTTCAAACCTTCCCTGACCCCATCCTTTATCTGGCAGGCTTGAAAACCTCATGGAAACATAGCCCTAAGGAGACTGTTATCTATTACCGAGGACAAGGTATATATTCCTTCGTAACTTATTTATGATCTTACATGTTGCTGCACTTCCGTCTGTGACATAGTTTATGTTTTTTGCAGAAATGGACTTCAAAAGCTTCATGATGCAAGAAATTGATGGTGAATTCAAGTTCCTGCCCGAAGAGTGTATTGATGATAACCAATGTTCTCCTTCCTCAAAATCTGTTAATAATGAGGCTCCGATTATTGATGCGAAACCACTAACGTTTGTACATCCTTCGGACTTTGTTGAAGATGTTGCTAATTCTGATGATGCCTCTGCTGGGGACAATGAGAATCCTCTGGTTGGTACTTCTCTGTCCCCTCTACATAAGGCAGGTAAGAAACTTAGACCGCTTAGCAAGGGGAAACTTCCTTCTGGGGTTGGGGATTCTCTTCTGAAGGTTCAAAAAATAGCTGCCCAAGCAAGCAAGGTGGCTGGTGAAGCCTCCAATCCCATAGATATTGACAGTGATCCTGATATTCATGGTATGCTTTTGTCATCTTTTAGAATAGGTGTATATTGACCATTATTGAATGATCTTCTTCCTTCTTGTATAGAGTTTCCTTTGGCCAAAGAGTTAAAGGATTCAACTGACTGTCATTGGGTTGTGGTTCATGTTACTCATCCCTCTTAGAAGGAACATCTTCGTCAAATAAGTATAAAACAACTTTGTGATATTCATGATCTAGCATATATGCGCCAAGTTATTCTTGATAACATGTTGAATAGTAGGACCCGGAGTTAATTTATGCTCTTCATAAGGCCACATCATCGTATGATGCTATTCGAGCTAAGGAGCTTGAGAAGGACAAAGCTTATGCTGAGTTGGAGAGGAAGTGTAATGAAGCTCTTTTTGACCTGAATAAGAATCCATTGGTTGCTGATATGTAGATTGAGATTGAGACATTGCAAGGGCATGTTGATGGTCTTCACAGTGAATGTACCCAGCTTGTCCTTGAAGAGAAAAAAATGGATTAATTATGACCAAACATTGTCTGCCCTTTAGTCTAAAATCTAAGGCCTTAAATCGGAGAGAGAGAGAGAGAGACTCAAAGCTCTCTGAAGTTTAGCTTTTGCAGGAGATGGATGCGTTGGAGCAGGATAGGGCTTCAGTCGTTGCCAAAGTGGTTCCAGATGCTGCTACAAAGCTTATTTGTAGTGATGAAATGGGTATGCTTGTTGCGAAGCTTGTTAAGGCCTCTATTATATATGGTAGGTGTACTGCTTTTGAAGAAGTAGCCAAACTTAAAGAGCCCTTTGTCATGGAGAAGATGGCTGGTTATCGTTCTTCTTTGAAGCAAAAGTACAACCAAGCTTGTGATGATTTGGCAAATGCGTCGTATCCTTTTTTGTCTAAGTATGTCAATGACCTATATGCTTCTCTAGAACAACTGTTATCGAAGAAATCGGAGTCTTTGCATTCAAAGCCTTTGTATGTGAAGGCTAAATGACTTTTCATTATTTCTGCTAGCTGGGTGGCATGTACCCATGATATTTTAAACAAATGACTTTTGTAGTTTTCCTTGTCTTTTTGCATATGATTTTCGCCTATTTTGATTCTTTAGGAGAGCTAACGTGATTTTAGATGTTTGTTTTTGAAGGGCTCATGTGTGGCCCTTCGTCACCCCCTCTAATGTTTTATTTTTCTTGATAATGTGAATTTAGGTTTTGATTTCAAAGGGCTTATGTATGGCCCTTCTTCACCCCTTTGATGTTTTATTCTTCTTAATAACGTGAATTTAGGTGTTTGATTTTAAAGGGCTCATTTGTGGCCCTTCTTCACCCCTTCGACGTTTTATTCTTCTTGATAACATGAATTTAGGTGTTTGATTTTGAAGGGCTCATGTGTGGCCCTTCTTCACCCCTTCGATGTTTTATTCTTCTTGATAACGTGAATTTAGGTGTTTGATTTCGAAGGGCTTATGTGTGGCCCTTCTTCATCCCTTTGACATTTTATCAAGGATGTAAGTCTCGTATGTGGCCTATTAACAAAAAATGTAGACTGTTGAAGCAAATCCATTTCATTAATAGTGTAGAAAGATTTACATCATTTCAAGTATGAACACTTAGTTTGCTACACTTTGATGATGATTTTTTGCTAACAAATGAATCTACTAAAAAACTTCAAAAGAAACGGGAAATTCTTAAACATAAAACTTATGCAGATTTGTTCTATTCCATGTTCGATCAATTGCTTCGCCAGATAGCGTTTCTAGTTTATAGGCTTCGTCTCCATAGGATTTTCTTACTCCATAAGATCCTTCCCACGTTGGTCCCATTTTTCCTTGAGATTCTGCCTTGTTGGCAGTGTTTAATCAAAGCACATATGTTCCTGGCTTGAATGTGGATGGCTTAACATTTTTGTTGCAATTGCCTTCTAATTTTTGTTTGTAGTGTGCTTCCTTTATCGCTGCTATTTCCCTTCTTTCTTTGAGAACGTCCAGGTCTTCTCGGCGTCTTTTTTCATTTTCCTTGGAATCAAAGTCTTGGACTCGCTTTGTTTCCACGCTTATTTCTATAGGGATGACATCTTCTAATCCGTAGACCAGGCTAAAAGGGGTTTCCCCATTACTGGACTTAGGTGTGGTTCTATGCGCCTATAGGACTTGCGGTAATTCATCTACCTAGGCCTGGCGTACCATTCCTAGTCTTCGTTCCATGCCTTTGACAATTTCTTTGTTCATCACTTCTACCTGCCCATTTGCCTGAGGATGATAGACAGACGTGAATGCTTGGAGAGTTCCGAGTTTCTTACAGAATATAGGGAACATGCCTTCTGTGAATTGTTTCCCATTATCTGAGGCCTTCCAAATCTGCACACTATATGTTCCCATACGAATTTTTCCATATGTCTGCTTGTCGTAGATATTAATGGTTTTGCTTCGACCCATTTTGTGAAGTATTCTATGGCTACCACTAAGAACCTTGCTCCCCCTGGTGCTGTTGGTAGGGGACCTACGACATCAATTCCCTATTATGAGAAAGGCCAAGCTGACATGATTGATGTCATTTCCTGTTTCAGTTTTCTAGGTACCGAGGAGTAGATTTGGCACGCTTCACACTTGTGGATTAACTCTTTTGTATCTTTGTGCATGGATGGCCAGTAATACCCCAGTCTTGTTATTTTTGATACAACCAATCTAGGGCCCGAGTACATCCTACAAGACCCGTCATGCACTTCCTTTATGATGTTCTTGGCCTGCATTGGTCCTACGCACCTCAACCATGGTGACATGTACGACCTTCGATATAGCCTCCCTTTGATCATCCTGTATAGCGGAGCTTTGATGCGCAGTTTCCTTGCCTTTTGTGGATCTTTTTGTAGGATTCCTTCCTTCAGGCATTCTCGGATGGGTACCATCCAACTATCCTCATCTTCTTTGACTACGTCAGTTATTTCTTTTTCTATGACTGACTTGGTCTGTATGACTTCGACTAAAACTTCCTTTGAAAGCTTTGAGAAGGTCATTAATGCTAGCTTGCTGAGGGCATCTGCTTTCTTGTTCTGTTCTCTTTTAATGTGCTCAATTGAGTAGCTGGGAAAGCTTGACAGAAGGCCTATTATTTTTCCCAGGTACTGCTTGATGGTTTGTTGTTTAGATTCAAAAAGTCATTTAACTTGATTTGCTACTAGCTAAGAGTCTACAAAAATTGCTAATTCTTGTCTTTGCATCTCTTTAGCTATGCGCAACCCTGCTATGAGTGCTTCGTATTCTGCCTCGTTGTTGGTGGTTTCGAATTCAGACCTTAATGCGTACGTATATTATTTTCCCTCTAGGTTTACTAACATTAGCCCTGCTCCTGAGCCATCAGAGCTTGAGGCTCTATCGATGAATAGTTTCCATGTATTCTCTAGTTCTGGTTCTTTTCTTTTGGCCTCTCCGTTCTTCTCCTCTTCTCTTTCCATAGGTGATGTTTTTGCAAGGAATTTAGCTAGTATCTGCCCTTTAATTGAGTTCCTACCCTTGAATTCTATTTCATGTTCTCCTAGTTCAATGGCCTATTTAGCTACGCGCCCTAATTTTTTTGGTTTTGGTAGGACTTGCTTTATAAGCATGTCACTGAGAACTTGTATTGGGTGCACTTGGAAATATCTTCAGAGCTCCCTTACGACATACACGAGGGTAAGTATGAGCTTTTCCAACTCCGAGTACTTTTGTTCTGCTTCGTGTAGTGTCCGACTTACAAAAGATATGGGAGCCTGTTTCTTCCCCCTTTCTACCATTAGTACTGCACTTACGTTCCTTTTTGAGGCAGCAAGGTACACTGTTAAGGTCTCACCTTTGGTTGGTATAACCATTGTTGGCAGTGACTCTAGGCATTCTTTTATTCTTTGGAAGGCTTCGTTTGCTTTTGTTATCTACCGAACCATCTTTCCACTCGTGCAACTTTTCAGGGTTTTCATGAAAGGGAGGGCCTTCTCTGCGCTTTTTGAGAGGAATTTGTTTAGGGATACCAACTTTTTGCCAAAGCTTTGTATTTCACTGACCGTTTTGAGGGGTTATAGGGCTGATATGGCCTTTACCTTGAAGGGGTCTGCCCTTATGCCTTGCTTCATAATTAGATAACCGGAATATATTCCTTCTTCTACTCCGAAGGAGCATTTTCTTAGGTTGAGCTTTAGGTTAATCGCCCGCAGTCTTGCAAGGATTTCTTCAATATCGGCTAGCATCTCTTCTTTAGAGTCACTTTTTATTACCATGTCAACCTCCATATTACTTCCTATCTGACTACCGAAGACTTTGTCTATGAGTCTCTGATAAGTGTCCCCTGCATTTTTTAAATTGAAGGGTAGCCTTCTGTAGCAAAAAACTCCTTCTCTTATGAAGAATGCTGTTTTTTCTTCATCCTTCTCTGCCATGGGAATCTGATGGTATCCTTTGTAGGCGTCTAGGAAACACTTCAGTCGGTATTTGTGTAGGTTTTCCACCCCCAGTTCGGTTGTGGGTAAAGGATGGGGTTCTCTGTTGCATGCTTTATTTATATTTGTAAAATCTATGCGCAGATTCCACTTCCCATCATCTTTTTTCACATTATTAGGTTTGATACCCATGTCTGATACTTAACTTCTCGCAAAACTCCTGCTTCTACCAATTCTTCTACGAGAGGTCAACTTGTTGCTTTATAGGGCCAAGTTCTCCTCTTTTGTTTTACCAGTTTCTGTGTGTTGAAACATATTCAGATGATGTTCGGTGTTGTAAGGTTTTTCTGTTGATAATTTATGTTCTCGGCACTTTTCCCCCCCCCCATTTATGTGGGTGTAGTTCCTTGCGAAAACATTTGCGTGCACTCTTAGGTGATCTCGCAGCTGCATTTTTATCCTTGTTGGTAATTGTCTCCCTATGACCTTCTGTTCCAGGTATTCGTCATTTATCACTATCTTTTCTTTTATGTCTATGCAACTGAGGATGTCTTTCGTATCACCTTGACCGTTATTGGTTGAATTTCCTTCTTCTTCCATTAACCTCTGTGAGTTGTGTTCTGAGAAGATGGTACCAACGCCATTAGGCGTGTGAAATTTTATAGCTTCATGTACTATGGATAATACTATCCCCATTTCTTACATAGCTGTTCTCCCTAATAGTAGGTTATGCGGTGAATCCAACCTTATGATTACGAATATAAGTGTCTTCGTGATCGTGAGGGGACCTTCTCCGATTATGACTTCTAATGGTACTTCTCCTAACAACCACGACTCTTCTCCCAAAAAGCCCACGAGGGGAGTATTGGAGTCCACTCGAAGAGATCTAATCGACGGTTTCAACTTTAGGAAACAGTGTTCATATATTACTTCGCATGAGCTTTCGCTGTCCAAATATGCCATGTTTACTTGTCTTCCTGATATGTACACCTTGATTACTACTGGGTCTGAGGAGCCCTCGTTTGGGATGGGGGAAACGTAATTTCTCCCGTCCCGTTGTCGCTCATAGGTCTCTTCTTCAGCCTGTGGTCTCTTCCGCTTACAATAAGGATAGAGGGTTTTTTCCAATACTGGCTTTTCTTCTTTCTTCTTTTCTCCTGACTGAGTGTCAAAAGTCTTTTCTCTTTTCTTTGTCACCCCTTTTACCAGATGGGTTAGCTGTCCTGTTTTGACAGCTTCTTCTATCTGATGCTTTAGCTCTCGACATTTATTTGTTTCGTGCCTGTAGTCTTCATGAAAATGGCAGTATCTTGTCTTGTCTTTGGACCAATTAGGCCCAGGTAGCCGTAGGGGACGTTCGAAGGTATTGGCTACTCTTTCTGTGGCAAGAATATCTCTAGGGCCGTTTGACTAGATTGGATAGTAATTTGTGACTTTCCCCTTTGTAAGGGAAGGACCGGCTTCTATTCATTTGACCTTTGTCGTTGTTTCAGGAAGATTTCCTTGGCCTTTTGAAACTACCTCTTTGATCATTTGAGACGCCATTAGTGGCCACCTCTCTTGCTTTGACCCAGGTGTATGTTTTTTCCATTAGGCCCTTGTAAGTGGGTGGGAGATCTTAGAGAGGTGTTCGACCAAACTTCTTGTCCTTAAACCATGAATAAAACTGGAGGAATTTTTTTGTTGGTCTTAATGTAGCCAAATTCGCAAGGTATATCTGTGTATCTGGTATGAAGGCTTGTTTTTCTTTTTTTTCTTTTATTTCTTTTGTTTGAGTGCTTTCATTTTCCCATTTCTGTTTGATGTTATGTACAACCAAATGTGTCTTTGTGAAACTTCTTTTATTGGCTAAAGTGGCGATCGAAAACTCTTGCTGTTTGATGATCTTGTAATCAAGTGTACCGGCCTTCTGACTATTCCACCATATTCTGGCAGAGTCTTTGAGGGTATATGTGAACATATGACAAGCTACTGGCATTAACCATTTCTGCATCCTTATGGCCCCTTCAAAGAGGTGCAAGAAGTTGGCAGGATCATGTTTCCCGTCATAGGAACCAATATGGGAAGGCATTTTCAGTCCATTTGGGAGACGGTAATCCTCTATCCAGCGGACGGAGGGTGTTACTGAGCCTAAGGGGTTTAGAAAAAGTCCTGTTGGGTTGGGTTGGCATACGCAGGCATGTTTGGGAATGCATACATAGGCAGTGTATAAAAAGGATAGCTATTCGAAGGGATATTCACAGGATGCGTAAAGCCATTTTGAGGAAGTATGTTACTGTTTGTGAAGATTGATAGTACGCGCCCTCCTTGTGGGATGTTGGCAAAGCTTCCCCCTATATGGGGTTTCCCATCAGAGTTTGCGGAGAGAGGCCTATGGGCTGTCCATTGACAAAACTTGCAGGTTGTTGGTAGGGGATATAATGCTAGGCAATATTTCCATTTGGTACATTCAAGCTTGCGGGTATGAAAGGTTGAGCATTATGTGATAAAAATGTACCATTATGAGGGAGATTCCCTCCTACATTATTCGAAAGTGCCTGACCTCCGTAGACGAAAGTCAGGGACGGAACTGTAAAGTTGGACCTATTCTCGCTTCTCCCCTTGTGGGCTGCTAAAAGTGGAGGAAGGTTTACATTTTGACTTCCATTCCCTCTTGATGTTTCTTTCGAAGGCTTTCCACCTTTGTTGTTCCTTTCGACCCTTCTTTCCCCCCTGTTTTGAGTTTCCTCAAACCCTACTACTCTTCCCATTCTTCTACGAACCTTAGGAGACGCTGCTCGAAGTGGTGGAGTGACAACTCTATCATGTTCCAGCCTTGGTTCCATTTCTCTTTCTTCATCGTAGTCTTCGCTGAAATATTCTAATTCAGTTCGGAGATCGTTGTTACGCATCTGCCTTCGTCGGTCCCTTAGTAGGGACTCTAAGGTTTCATAGTTGGCTTCCACAAAAGCTGGGATAATCACAGGATTGGGATTAGTTGAGGTAGACGCACGATAGGCTAGAGGCGTATTTTCAGGAGTAGTGGCGGCAAATATGGTGGTAGTTGTAGGCATTGCCGAAAAACTAGGCGGTGGTGTTATTTATCTTCCGCTTGTCATGCCGAAAAAGTAGATAAGTTGTTTTGATGGTTACTAGGCTCGGTTTGAACGGGACTAATTGTTGCGGTCCCACGGATGGCGCCACTGATTGTGCAAATATGGGCACGATCAGGCTTTAATGAGATCAAAGAGTTCTTCTTGTAGATGTTGAGTTACCAAGCCTTGAATAACCTGTGTCAACAAAAATGGAAACACTACGTTAAGTGAGGCGCAGGGGGGTTCCCCCCCCCCCCCATGCGAATCACCTCCGGCGTGAGACGTAAGTTGTGCTTTTTGTATTGAGAAAGTATGAAAGCGTAAGTAACTGTGTGTATGAGTGTTGCTATACCTGGATCCTTTGCCATTATGTATAGATGCAAAAATGAGATGGGACGAGGCTTAGCACCAAAGCCTGATTGTGAGGGGTGTCCCACGATTTAAGGGGTGATTCTGGGATTGGGTACCATGATCTCTATTTTGGCGGGAAGATCTCAATAGAGATGGAAAACATGGGTTTGACCATCTGACCTCTGACCTAGTTTCATCAAAGGCCCACCACGAAGGGTGTAGGGCTTCGCATGGTGGATTCCCATACCGGTAATCATCCCGAAGATGATTTTACGCCACTCGAAACTATTCGAAGGTTATGTAGTATATTTGGGAGAAGATACCATTTAGGCTTCGAAGGGAAGACCTCCGAGCCGAAGGGGAGGGTACGTCATCAATGCAAGAATACATAAAATTTACATAAACCATTTTAACAATATTTTAAGTATGTTGTTAAATCATTACTAGGTTTTGATTATTTCCCGTGGGGAATTAACCTTATCCATAGTAAGATTTTATACTTAGAAATATTATAAAAGTGATAACCCTAATTTTACAAATGGTATGAAAATTTATAAAATTGAGGGATTTATAGAAAGTTTTTAAAACAAAAAAACAGAAAGGTTTTAAAAATAAAATTGTGTCATAAGGTTGTATGCATGCTTTCTTATACACAAAATTTTGGTAACACTGTTTTATCAATTATACCCTAAAAATTTAAGTCAGTGCCATCTAAGAATTAAATCACTTGAAAAATTTGCCTTTTACTCTAGGACAATCTTAGGTGAATTGCAAGACAAGGTAATATAACAATCATAAGGTCAAACCTGAGATAGTATAATTAGTGATTAGAGTTTTGGATGACTTACATCGAGTATGGTTGGTCAGACCTTCGATCCAAGGCATAAGATGGGGTGAAACATGCTACTTGACATTATAATTCTGGATTATATTGCCTTGTGCCCCATAAATCTAAGAGTTGCACTTGTAGGCAATTATCTCACGCAGATTACCTTTTGAGTTATAACATTTCTTGTGAATCAATTGCATTAATGGTATATCATCAAGTTGGATCTTAGACTCTTACTAAAATTAATTGTTTATTCTAATTATAAACATTGGTAGTTAATTTTATAAGAGATAATTATCGAAAATACTAATATTTTCTGAACTTTTGATTATTTTGTAGATGGCTGCTGTTGCCCAAAACATAAACAATATGACTATCAGGTCGATTCTCCTAGAAAAGAAACTTACTGGTTCGAATTTCACAAACTGGTATCGCAATCTTAGGATTGTTCACAGGTAAGAGAAAGTTTATGGAATAGCCCATTAGACCTATTCCTGATCCTGAAACTGCTGATCCTGATATGATTGACCAGTACTATGAGTCTGTCAGTCAAGAGCAGGAGGTTACATGTCTTATGCTGTCGAGTATGTCTCCAGACCTATAGAGGACTTTGGAGAAATACAATGCATTTGACATGATGAAAGAACTGAAAATGATGTTCGAAGAGCAGGCTAAACAGTAACTGTTTAAAACAGTAAAAGCATTCCACGCTTGCAAACAGGAAGATGGTCAGTCAGTAAGCTCCTATCTCTTAAAGATGAAGAGCTACCTAGACACTTTGGAACGCCTAGGATATGCAGTGCCAAATGAACTTGGTGTGAGTCTTATTTTGAATTCTCTCAACAAGGACTATGATCAGTTCGTTCAGAACTATAACATGCATAGCATGGAGAAGACGCTAGCTGAGTTGCATGCTATGCTAAAACTCTATAAGAAAGGTATCCCAAAGAAGGATGAACCCTCGCTGTGTTGGCTATACATGAGGGTAAGATCCAGAAGGACAAGAAGAAACCGCAAGGGGCAAAGGGTAAGGCCAAGGGAAAGAATAAGCTTGCTTATGCTCACAAGACCAAGATCCTATCATTGCCTAAGAGAGATAATCTAACGAAGGACACCATCTACCACCATTGTAAAGAGGTAGGTCACTAGAAGAGGAATTGTCTGTCCTACTAGCTGAGTTAAAAAAGAGAAAAAATGCTGGCGAGGTTAGTAATTCAGGTATCTTCACTATAGAACTCTGTTCTATTTCTAATAACGCTTGGGTGTATGATACGGGTTGTGGAACTCATATCTGTAATATATCTCAGGGATTTAGAAGGAGCAAGAAGTTGAAACATGGAGCTTTACATCTGTACATGGGCAACAAGATGCGTGCAACGGTTGAAGCTATCAGAATTTTTGATTTAATTCTTCCTAGTGGTTTAATAATTGTATTAGACAACTATCATTATGCACCTGCTATTACTAGGGGCGTTGTTTCAATTTCTCATTTGGTTAAGAATGGTTATATTCATACATTTACGAATTATGCTATTTCTGTTTCCAAAGACAATGTATTTTATTTCAATGCAATACCACATGATGATATTTATGAAATAGATATGCATAATCTTTATCCAAATGTTAGTTCTAATTTTAATGTTAGCAATAAAAGAGCCAAATATGGGTTGGACTCTTATTATCTGTGGCATTGTAGTCTTGGACATATAAACAAGAAACGCACGGACATGCTTCAGCGTGATGGGCTCCTGCAACCTACTCATAATGAATCACATAAGAAATGCAAGTCTTGTATATTTGGGAAGATAGCGCAGAAGCCTTTTCCACATCAGGTGGAAAGAGCAAAGGATCTTATAGGACTTTTACACACTGATGTATGTGGCCCTTTAAGAACTATGTCAAGAGAGGGTGCTAATTACTTCATCACATTTATAGATGATTTCATCCATTATGGTTTTGTTTACTTGATGAAACATAAACATAAGGTGTTTGAAACATTTAAGGTCTTTCAGAATGAAGTTGAAAATCAACTCGGTAAAAAGATAAAGGCTATTCGATCCGATAGAGGAGGAGAATACCTAAGTCATGGGTTTGTTAATCATATGAAAAGTTGTGGTATCGTATTCTAACTAACTCCACCTTATACACCACAACATAACGGGGTGTCTGAGAGGAGGAATCAGACTTTACTTGATATGGTTCGATCCATGATGAATCTAACAACTCTGCCAAAATCCTTTTGGGGATATGCTCTCGAGACTGCAGCTCACATTCTTAATATGGTTTCAACCAAGAAGGTTGATAGGATGCCTTATGAAATATGGCATAGGAGACCTCCCAAGTTGTCCTCCTTAAGGGTTTAGGGTTGTGAGGCACTCGTGAAATGAGACACGCTTGACAAACTTGATTCCAGATCCATTAAGTGTATCTTTGTAGGTTACTCTAAGGAAACGATGGGTTACTACTTTTACTATCCACTCGAAAACAAGATTTTTGTTTCACGAAACACTGAGTTCTTTGAAAAGAGTCTCATGGTACAAGAAGCGAGCGGGAGTCATGGACTTCTCAAAGTGAGTGGTAGTAATAAAGGGCTTGAAATAATTCAAGAGGAAGATACACAGCCTTCTGAAAATACTAGCAAGGAACATGATGAGGTCGCACCTATAGAGGTCGAGCCCCAAAATGTTAGAGTTCCTATTCATAGATCTGCAAGGATACCTCAAGCGCCAGATAGATATGGTTACTATGTTGACGTTGAGGAATATGAATTAGGGGATTTTGATGAACCTCCTATTTATATAGCTGCATTAGCAGATCCTGAATCTGACAAATTGCTTGAAGCTATGAATACGGAAATGCAATCCATGAAAGATAATCAAGTTTGGATTCTAGTTGAGCTTCCTCCTAATGGTCGTACTGTTAGGAGTAAATGGATTTTCAAGAAGAATACTGATATGGATGGCAATGTACACACCTTTAAAGCTTGTCTGGTAGCAAAAGGCTATACCCAAACCTATAAGGTAGATTATGGGGAAACCTTCTCTCCTATTGCAGACATTAGAGCTATAAGGATTATTTTAGCCATAACCGTGTTCTATGAGTATGAGATTTAGCAAATGGATATCAAGACAGCCGTTCTAAATGGTCACCTAAGAGAGGACGTATATATGGTGCAACCTGAAGGGTTTGTGGATCCAAAACATCCCAACAAAGTATGCAGACTTCAACGTTCCATTTATTGATTGAAGCAAGCATCTAGAAGTTGGAATAAATTGTTTAAAGAGTGATGACATCAAATAACATACATTTTATAACATCATTTATCCTATGTAATTAACCCATATTATATAATTATTACAAAGAATTGTTACTTAATCGTTTATATTTGAGAATTGCAGTAATTAAGGAGTACTTGGTGAAAGTTAACAAAAGGCGCGCATTCTGGAGCTTAAACAAAGATATTTTGAAGACTACTATTCTGAAGACCAATACGCTGTATCCATCAAGAAGATACGGCGTATCCGTGCCTGAAATCACCAAAGACCACAAAGGAAACAAGCCTAATACGCCGTATCCAGAAGAAGGCTATACGCCGTATCGATGATATTATATGTGAAGATTCTGGAAGATATCAAGTGTGATCCCTACTCTAAGAAACCCCAATACGCCTTATCTAATCCCTTGGATATGCCGTATCGAGACCGAATCTAGACAGTATAAATAGAAAACTCAAAAACGAGTTTTAAGTGTGCTAAATCATATTCTCGATACCTAAACCATAAAATTTGATTTTCAAAGGCAAAGAAGAGCAGAAGAGGTAGAGCAAAGCTATCCATTCCATAGGAGACACGTGTAATTCCATATACTTTAGTAATCGTTTAGTTTTTGGTATCATTTGTTAACTCGGTTAGTTTACCTTGGCTAAATAATTACTCTTGTATTTATTATGACTTTTGAAGGCTAATACCTTCGGGAATTAACCATTATTATGAAGATCTGAATGTTTGGTATTTTTTCATCTCAATTTCTTGATTTATTGTTGAATGCTTGTTTATGTTTATCAATTTATACTTGTTTACGTGCTTTTGTATGTGACCTATCATTCAATTAGATCTAGTGATACATACCAAGTAGATCTAGAGTCTAGGATAGCTCTCCATATAGTAATTTATACATCTAGAATCGTAGGATCATAAATATTATCCCTCCAAGTCTGTGTCTAGGATACGCTTCGGGCTTAACTAGTTAATTGGATATTGCCTTTGGTTTATTGATCGTGTTGACTAGAAGGTAAACCTAGATAATTCAACTAGTAACGTTCTGATTCCAAGGGATAGTTGGACAAGTGTCCTACTAGTTTATAAAGAACCATTAAGCAGTAAGTGGGTAAAGTCTCTATGAGCTAGGGTTTAACAAGATCACCATTGCTTTAATCGCTAAGATAGATTATAATCAGCAAACAAGGATGCTTTATGCGGATGATTTAATTATGACAGAATTAATGTGTCTAGGTCTTAGGAAGAAGTAACGCCTAAGTCTAAGAATGATATGCCACCTCGAGACAAGAAATCATTGCACTAATAAATAGACCAACATTTTAATCAGATTAATAATGGTTAATATAGTTTCCTTATATTAGGCTCAACTGCTCTCTCATCTTTAGTTAATTTGCTTGCATAGGTAACAGTGCCTTGAATTGATTTTAGTCACCAACCAAACCCGTGCCAGTCTCTCAGGCTGAAAACCCCTTTTTCCCATTAGATCTAGGATTAACATAGGTTTAGCATAGGTTTGACATAGATTAGAATTAACATAGATTAGACAACTAAGATATTAATAAACTAAAAAGATTTAACCTCGATCTCAGTGATCAACACCCTACTTACTAACGAATCTACATGTTGACCAGGTACACTGCCCGTTAAAGTGTTGTTTTTGGTTTAGTCGGCAAAATATAAATTTAAAACTTGAATCATAAAATACACACCATATAACGACACATCAAGTTTTTGGCGCCGTTGCCGGAGAGTGAAAATTAATCTTGATTTTTATTTGATATTTTGGTTTTTAACATTAGATTAGATCTAACCCTTAGGAGTAGTGTAATTTAGATTAGTGTATAATCTGTATAATTCTGTATATTTGTGTATAATTGCTTGTATATTTGTTAGATTAGTTGTTTGTGAATATTTAATTGTTTGCTTAATACACTGTTTTGGTCGATAACCAGATACGACGTATCTAACTTTCTGTCAATACATCGTATTCATTCAAAAGATTAATATAACTCATGCAGGTCCATTGAATATGGCGTATTCATCATCTAATACAGTAACAGTAGTTTTCTGCATTCGATTACATATAATTGTGTTTTCTTTTTCTAGAGCCTATCTTACTGATTGTTTATCCATTATTTCAGGTAGTGCATGACAAGGAGTTCTAATAGCAAACTATTTACACCTTACAAAAAACCTGAACGACAATTTCGATCATCAATAAGACATTTAAAGACATTAAGCCTTGACGAATTGAGATCATCTAGTTTCAATTTATTTTCTGACCAAGAATATTCAGAGGAAGAATAAGAAGTTAAAGAACCAATGGCGGAAACTATGGAGCAATACATGAGCAAAACTCAACCCGACTATGGATTGGGCGTTGTTAGGCCTAAGATCGAGGAAAAAGATAGTTTTGAACTAAAAGGCCAAAATCTCAAGGAACTAAGGAGCAACACATTCAGTGGTTCAGATCATGAAGATGCGAATGAACACATCGAGAAAGTTCTTGAGATTGTGGATCTATTCCACATCCCTAATATTACTGTAGATCAAGTGATGCTTAGAGCCTTCCCCATGTCCTTAACTAGAGCCGCAAGTAGGTGGCTAAGAAACAAACCAATTAGATTACAACCTGGGAAGATCTGAAAGCTAAGTTTCTAAGCAAATATTGCCCACCTGCTCGTACTACAAAGAAAATGGAGGAAATCATCAACTTTCAACAAGAGCCGGACGAGAACCTCTACCAAGCTTAGGAGCAATTTAAAGAACTCTTGATGAAGTGTCCTCAACACTATCTAATGAATATGCAGGAGGTAGACTTGTTCTATAACAGATTGGATGTTCCCACTCGATAGATTCTTGATTCAAGAGGTGCCATACCATCAAAGACTGTTGCTAATGCTAAGATAGCCATCCAAGAAATGGCTGAATACTCTCAAAAATGGCACAATGAGACATCTAAAGTTAGAAGTACTGAGACTTTTGACAGATTAGCAGCTATACAAGCACAACTCAACAATCTTGGAAGAGAGATTAAGAAAGTCAATGAAAAAGTTTATGCTTCTCAAGTAGGATGCGAACAATGCAAAGGTCCCCACTACACTAAGGATTACCCACTAAAGGAACAAGGAAAAACCCTCAAAGAAGCTTGCTATACTCAGTTTAGAGCACCTTTTCAAGGAGGGGGATATAAATTAACAGCTCTAGGTTTCTACTAAAGGAACAACGCGAATCCTTCATTCCAAGAACAAAGGCAATCAATGGAAGATACCTTGAGCAAATTTATAGGGGAATCGGCAAAAAGACACGAGGAAAATTCTAATCTGATCAAGAGATCCGAGCTTCAACGGATGATGCCATAAGGAATCAAGAAGCATCAATTAAGACATTATAAATCCAAATCGAGCAAATGAGTAAGGTACTATAGGAAAGAGGATTTGGAAGCCTACCAAGCTTAACTAAAACAAACCTGAAGGACCAAGTTAAGTCAATCTCAACCACTATTGAAGTTGATGTAATCTCAATACGCCGTATCCATTAGACAAAATAGTACACTGTTATACAAGTTAAGACAAGCGATGATTCCTTTTCCAAGTCGTTTGGATAATCATTACTATGAAGAAGAAGAGGGGAGCTATGGACCAAAATTCATGAAAGCTTATGAAGCTTCAAATGTTTATGACACCATACCCTAAAAAGAGAAAGACCCAGGAAGTTTCACTCTACCCTGCTATATTAATGATTGTTGATCCCTTCCTGATAGATCTTACTTAGCTTGTTAAAGCTTAGTTATATTGGATAAATTCAAGAAAACTATAGTAGAAACTAAGATTAAGAATATCACAAACTATGCAGAATATAGTTTGCAATACTAAGAAGAACAATAAAACAGTAAAAACAAGATCTTTACCAAACTTTCAATATATTGAATACTATTTTGAATTGCAAAAGTGCTATGAATACTAACTATGATTGCTATGCAAACTATGAATACTAATATGAAAACTGATATCTAGATCTATGCCTTATGGTTCCTTTTATACACTAAGGAAACCCTAATGTATAACAACCTGTAATTTTCATCAATGTAATTACCCATCTATTAAATTAGATGCACTGTAATATCTATCAATTATATATATATATCACGTTTTTACAGGGAAATTTTTGCTTTATCTCATTATGCAACGTAACATCTCTAAAGTAAACGAGCTCACGCAACCTCCACCAATGCCATCTATATATATGTTTATATCATGTAAACATCCTAATATTTCAAGTATATATCTTAATATCATTTTACCAAGTACATTCTCCATTTAACGTACTTTTTAAAACGTTATTTCAAAACAAGCATTAAACGTTAACGTTTATATCAAAACCCTAATTATATGTAATGTATACATATAAAATGAATGTGCAAGCCCCTAAAGCATGTGTACAAGTATCAATACATAACATTTGAATATCTTTTCCCTCCTAAATCAAGTTATAACTTTCTAATCCTAATGTATAAATCAATAATGCAAGAAAGTCAAACTAGGTCATTTTACCTCCTAAATCACTTTAGTTTCTTACCACCACTTTAGCACAAGGTACAAACACTTAATGCATGACTTCTAAACCCTAAACCTAATCCCTAAATCATTCTAAAACCTAATCTAAAACCCTAAACCCTAAACGAAACCCTAAAACCCTAATTTCACTTTAAACCTAAAACTAAACCCTAAACCTTAAAACTAAGCCCTAAACCTTAATCCTAAACCCTAAACCTTAATCCTAACACTAATCCTAAACCCTAAACTATCTTAAACCCTAACCCTAACATGAATTAAAACCCTAAAACCCTAACCCAAAATCAAACCAACCCGTCACCCCTTTTTCTCTCATTTTGACCCATTTTAAACCTAAGCTAGCACCCTAGCACCTCAAGCACCTCTATGACATCACCACCACATCACCAAGCAGCCTACCAAGCACCTCCATCACCTCCCTTGGCCACCAAGTTGAAAAATCACCTCCTTGTCACCTCCTTTGTAG
>BQNB010079447.1:4781-30241 GCA_026074375.1 Tanacetum coccineum | reverse complement strand
TTAGAAAGTGAATTTGAAAATGAAAAGTTATTTTTAGAAAGTAGTTTTCAAGCAAAATGGTTTAACAAATTAGCTTAGGTTTTTATAAAACTTAAGGTATAAAGATAATTAATTAATTAATAAAAGAAAAGAAAAAAAATATTTTTTTAGGCATGAATAGTAAAATCCGAAAATTAGAAAAGAAAAAAAAAGAGTTTGAATTGAAATCAAATTGTAATTAGAGTTATCTAGGGATTTCCTTGTGGCCTATAAATACCAAACTAATCCCAAACCCTTCCCCTCATTATTTTGGCCGATCCAAGGAAGAAGAAAGAAAAAAAAAAGCTAGGGTTTTCTTTGCTAAGGTAAATTTTCTAATCTTGTTCAATTCTAGTTATAATTTATCAATTCTTGTTATAATTTATCAATTCTTGTTATATTAAAGATTAATAACACATGTAATAATTAATATGATGGATTAGGGTTCATGTAGGATCTGTAAATTTAGGGTTTTTATCTTTTAAAATCGTTTTTATATGGTTAATGAAGTTAACCATGTGTAATTAGGGTTTTAGGGTTAGTAAATTCGGAGTTAAATTGTTGGCAGTTTTGAAGGGTCAACTTGCGAGGGTAATAACTTGATCATCCGGATAGCTTTTAATGATTTTCAAAAGCCTAAAATTATCTACAGAGAGTCTACTTTCAAACCCCATAGGTTTCAAGAATTAAAAGTTAGTGAAAGGTATTTAAACAATTCAAACAAGATTCGTTGTCAAGGCTGAGTTTTTAGGTCAGATTTAGGTTAAGTTGTGTGAAGTGAAAACCCTATGTTAAATTTGAATTAGACTTAGACCTTCTACAGTAGTTAAGTATTATGTGTCTATTAAAGATCCACCAAAGTAATTTAATCAATTCGAAGTCTAAGTATGATTTTTAAGTCGAAACTTTTTAGTGTGCAATCAGATCCGAAATTGACCAGTTTGTAAGTTTGATTTTCAGGAGTAGTTGTGTAAGTAATTGACACTTGGAATCACCTGTATTAGTAAACTCATAAGGAACATTGTGGATTTTTGGTTGGAATTATGGAAGTTTAGTTAGTGCGTTTAGGACACGCATGAAAGGTAAAAAAAATTCTCGTAAAATCAAAAGTGTGAAGTTAACGTTAGAGTCAAATAGTAAATGTAAGATTTAATAAGGGGTTTATAAAACAAGTATAGACTAGTGATAGATCACAAGCATCCATCATAGATAAGTTTACATCATAATGGGATGAATGCCTAATTGATGTAACTTATTTTAGTGTTATATTTTTAGATTGTTCGTGATATTTAAGGTTTGTAGATTTTGGACTACATCAGTAAGTTTCATATCCATATTACGACATAATTTTAAATTGGGATGAAAATGATGCTTGTGGTCAAATATTATTAAATTACTGTGATTGTATTTTAAATGTGCTGTACACTATGTGCTTTGTTGTGTCTATTATTGTCTATGAATTGGATTCGAGGGGTAACGCCTACCCAATGGATCGGGGTAACTTCCTACCTATTTGGGGTCCAGGCCGTAGAGTATAATTCCAGCTGTAGACATTTAGGTGCGTAACTGACATATGGATCGGGGAAACGTCCTACCCAGTATGTTGTGATGTGGTACGACCATGCTTGTGAACAATAGGAGTGTTACTAATTATCGTGGGTCACGTTCCTTCCCAATGTTGTTGTAACTGCATATTTGTTCAATTTGTGTTTAATGATCACAGTAATTATGTCTAAAACTGTTATTGATAGTCTTATACCTATGACTCACATCCAACCATATGTGTGAACGTTTTAAGCATCATATTCAGGTGAGCTTAATGGTGCTAAGATTAGAACGAAGTGCTAGAAGAAGACCGTAGATGCTTTGGATGTATTTTGCTATTCTGTTTGAATTTGTTTGGTTATGTTTTTTGCATCATTTATTGACGAGACCTCTTTCTCATTAATAAAGACACCATTAGGTTTTGGGTATTGTTATGACACTTTGTGTCTTTGCTTTACTTTAGTTTTCATTTTAGTATTCTCTATATAGACACCATGTGTTGTGATGATATCCATTCTTGTTTACGCCTCGCGTTTCCGCCTTGGCGGGGTGTGACAATTTAACCCCCTAATCATGCAAATATCACTGGAATACATTCTTAATCATTTCTTTTGTGTTTTTAGCACTTGGATGGCATTTGGAAGAAATACACATGACTTGGACTCACTTGGGGAAGAAACGGATGAGATTACAACTTTACACCAAAGTCAAAGAAGAAAAGGGCACACAAACCCTGGAGACGGCGTCACAATTACTAGTGACGGCGTCAAAACATCAAAGAGACGACGTCAGGAAATTTGAGACGTCTTCAGGACTTAACCGCTTAGTGAAATGCCTAGAAAGAGTCGACGAGCCGACGTGTCAAAATTACAGAAGCAAACACCGTCGTGATCCATTTTTCTATATGTAAACAAAACTTGCTTTAGGTTTTTATGTGGGAACTGTAACTAGTGGAACCAGTAGTAAACTGTTTAGGGAACGAATATTATCAGTATAAGGTGTAATACCTCGTAAATTCAGGTCAATATGTAATCCAAATTTTATTACAATATTTTACTTTGCTATAAAATTTACTTTTCTAACTAGTGACCCCGTTTAGTAATTTTGTTCCTAGTTAAAGCTGACAGTATCTAGGATTTTATCCGTCACTGTCCCACTAGCTATTATTTTCATTATCAACCCCCGAGGATTATAATTTTATCTTAGTAATTTACCTTCATGTTTACACCAAAATATCTTATACTGTTATGTTAACCTTAAACCTATACCCTTTTTACTTAACATCCTACCATTAATAAATACTACACAATTAACTTACACAATTAATAAATCAAAAAAATTATAATAATAAGCCATAAAGGCCGGTCAAACACACAGATCACACACATCTCTCTCTTTTCTTTCTCTCCAACCCACGACTTAAAACCCTCTAATGGGGTTTCACATTTCTTCTATTTCCAAGCTAATTTAAGCATTCAAGGTTCATTATCAAGGCATTCTAAGGTATTTTCCAAGCGGTTAATCATCCAATTTCAAGGGTTAATCAAGAATCATGATTTTAAGGTTCATAAACTCTTTTGGGGGGTTTTTGCAAGAAATCATCTCCTCTCTTTAATTCATGTGTTAGTTTTCTTGTTCATCATCTTTGTAAGCTTAATCCTAAAACATTCTTTAATTCTTGATTTATTATGTTCTTATATCATTGAACCATATATCCCTTGTTTGCGTCAGTTTCTAAAAATAAACAATGGATTTATAAAAATACTTAAGATTTTGTTGTTCTATGCTAAATTAAGCATGCTGAAGTAGATCGCAATGCTATAGTTAGTCTTGAGATGGCTTTGTTGGTTGAAATCACTATTGAATGACTTAAAATTAAATTGTATATGGAGAAGTTATGTGTTAAAGTTTTGTGAGGTTACGTGCTAAAACCCTTGCAGGCCTTCTAATATCATAAGCAGGTTTAGGGTGTCCGTAAAAATAATTATAACCTAGCTAAACAAATAACTATGATAGTATATTACTTCTCAGTCCGTTTGATTTTAAAGAACGTAAAAAATCTGGTCTCATAACGAAGGAGAAATGGCCAAAACTTTCTGAGGCATAATCGAAAAGAATGAAAAATTTGAACCCCTTTCGGGTCTGTTATAGTCTTAAGAGTAAAAGCACGAGAATTGTCCGAAGAATATTTACCAAAAGATTTCATGTGATTTTTAAGCATGAAGAGTGAAAAAAGAGAGAGTTAAGCTTGTCAAGTCGGACATAATTTCTAAAAAAGTAAAAGCTCATAATTATTGAAATTAAATAAGGGGTTTTCGAGCGATTATAGGTCCGTATGAGCCCAAAACCTTAAGAAATATGGATAATAACATTTATATATCTCTATATACGTTCAAGAACTTTCTAAAACATTATTAGTAAAGAATACCATCCTTTACTAGAAGTATAAGAATATTGATCTTAAATACATGAGTGTTTGGCATAAGCTAAATAGCACCTAAAATAAGCAATAATTGGCTACGGTCTGAAGAATAATGACTTAGACATATCTAATAAGGTGTGATATAAGTTTGGTAAAGATTAAAATAGCTTATTATGGGTTTTGGGTCGTTTCAGACATGTTTAAAAACAGGATAGCATAGTGTGCAGAAATTTGCACCAAATTTGAAAAATCATAGAAAAATAACCGTAGCTTCGTTGGAGATGTGCCTTATATATCCGGATAGGCGAAAGAGTCTACTTTCTAGAAAAATCATTTCCAGACCTTGAATGTAAGATTTAATGGGTCAAAATCATATTACTGCAGCGGGTTGCAAAAATTCTACATAAAAAGGTTATGTGACGAAAGTATATGATAGCGAAATAAAAAGGAAAACTAGACGTTAAGATCACTAAGTACGTTTAGACGTAAATTGGGGTTAAGGAATATTTATAGACAACATTTACGTTCGGGATTTCTAAACTTTCCAAAAATAATAACTTTTCGTTTAAGTCTCGTAACTTAACTAAAAATCATATATCTTCTTTAAGACACGATTTTACTAATTAAACTAAGACACAAACACATATGGATGATACTGATTTCTATAAACGATTTATGCGTCATTTCGTTGTATATTTCTTTCTCCTAAAACGTGTCGTTCACCGAGTACCATTTGCCTGAAAAGTCCCTAATTTCATGAACCATTAATTACATACTTGGTAAACGCTTGTACTATGAATAGATCTATCAGGTTTAACATCACCGTCCAGGTGATTAGCGCTCAATTGAATACATGTCAAACTGATGCATTGTATTGAGAATTAAGGTATTTGGTAAGTATACCGTCTATGGGCAAAATCTTATACTATCTTGGTTAACATTCGGTGTCATGAGCTCGATCCAATAATATTATTACCTGACTTGAATGCATGGCAATGCCACTCGATGAACAAAGCTTGTGTTCTAGTTATTTACTTGATAAACTATATGGATTACATTGCTTTACTTATTAAAACCTATGAACTTCACTCAACATTATTTGTTGACCTTTTTCGCATGTTATCTCAGGTCTTTTAGGTATGTTGTGTTAATAAAAATATCCGCGTAAAAACGATATTTATATTTAATGATCTTCATGTTTTGATAATAACAAATATAATGTCATACTACATAAAAGTTTACGTAAACAAGTTATTTAGTCGAAAGTTTACTTGGCGACGATTAATCACTTAAGATATGAATATAGCATTATTATACATAGTTAATGATCAAATTAAAATATTTTATAATGCATCTAAACTTAATCATTTGCATAAACATCTTCTAATCAAATGTTTTATGTAAACACATGATTAATAATAAGCTAGTTATATTAATCATGTAAGACAAAATAGGATTAACCATAAGTGGAAACAATCTTTTCAAATCTTTCTAAATCTAGCAAATATTTCCTTATTCGTGATAAGAAATATTTTACTTCTAGATGTATCTAATAAACTAGATTTTTAAGTACATAAGAATATTTTGTTAAGATTTAGAGTTAATCACAAAATGACAGAAGCTGTCCCAGATGCAACCTACGGATCGAGCAAAACCAAAGGATGGATCCAGGCAATGGTGGATCCATGTATCTGTACGTACAGTTGGTTGGGACAGATTTTGAATTTCAAATGTTGCCTATAAATAGCAACCTTAAGTCTTCATTTTAGACAACTCTTCACAAATATTTTTCTCTCTAGCTTTTATCATTTTCATATTCTTTGATCATTATACTTGTTTCATAATCCATTACAAGTGATCAACTCATTCCACTCTTTAGTGAAGAACACTAACGAAGACGTGAAGCTTCAAGTGTTATTAGTTTAGTTGTGTCATCACGGTTGTGATAATCATTTATCTTGTATCTCTTGTGTTGTGTGTTGTGTGTATCATATGTGTATGATAGGTTAGTATTTAGGCCACAAAATACGTAGTGTGTTAGATTGGTTCTATCTTGAAGTAGAACTCGGTATTTAGCTTAGTACCAAAAAAAGTGTAAGTGATGTGTACAGTTTTCTCCGCCTAAAGAGAGCTTATTGACATAGTGAAGATAACTCTCAAGTTGGGTACTTGAGGATTGGAGTAGGGCGAAGAGGATCTTCGTAGCCGAACCACTATAAATCATTGTGTCATTGGTTTGATATTTCCTATCATTACTTGTTTATACTTCGTAGATTACTTATTTATTTATTGCATCGCTATCATATACACTTGTGTATATCTATTGAATTTCACATAAGTTGACAATCTAAGTTTTATTTATAAAACAGTAAAAACTATTCAACCCTCCCCCCTTTTAGTTTTCACAATTAGTATCAGAAGCCAAGGTCACCCAAGATCTTTAACGTATATTGTACATTAAAGCTTGAATCGATCTGTGGATTCGGATAAATACCTAGAAGGGCAATCTTTGCAAAGACCACCACTTTTTAAAAGTGATCATTTTATATATTGAAAAAATAGATTTGAAACTTATGTGAAAGCAAAAGATTTAGATCTTTGGCATATTATCTTGAATGGTGATTTTCCACCGGTTGCGAAAAACAAAGTTATCCAAATTTTAGAAGAAGTTCCTTTTGAACTTCAAGATGATAATCTTAAAAGAACACTTGCTAAAAATAATAAAGCTAAAATGGTTCTTTCATTACCTAAAAAGGAGTATAAAAAATTATGTGTAAAATGGCTAAAGATATTTGGCAATCGTTGTTAATCACACATTAAGGTAATAGCCAAGTAAAGGATAATAAAATTGATCTTCTTGTTCAACAATATGAATAATTTATTATCCTTGAAGAAGAAAATATTGATAGCGGTTTTGCTAGACTAAACACTATTATTACTAGTCTTGAACCTCTTGATGAATATTTCTCTAGCAAGAACTATGTTAGGAAGTTTCTTAGGGCTTTACATCCTAAATGGAGAGCAAAGGTCATAGCGATTGAAGAATCGAAAGATTTGTCATCACTAGCTCTAGACGAGCTTATCGGTAATCTAAAAGTACATGAAGTTGTCATGGAAAAAGATTTTGAAATCTATAGAGGCAAAAGGAAAGTTTTAAGTCCATTACCTTGAAAGCTAAGAAATAGTCTAGTGGGACAAAACTTCGACATTCAGAAGCGATGACGAAGAATATGCTATGGCCGTGAGGAACTTTAAAAAGTTCTTTAGAATAAAAGGTAAATTTGTTAGGCAACCAAGAGAGGGAAGGAAATCATTTCGACAAAAGGATGAGAAGAAAGGAAAGAGTGATCGAAAATGCTTTAGATACGAAGATCCAAATCATCTAATTGGCGATTGTCCAAAGCCTTCTCGGAACAAAGATCAAAAGTCATTTATTGGAGGTTCTTAGAGCGATAGCGAAAATGAAGCCGAGGACAAAACCAATGATGAAACTTGTCTCATGGCTCAATCGTCAAACGAGGTAACTCTTAACTCTTCTTATTATAGTGATAATGCTTCTTCTCTTAATGGTGATGGTATGCAAATGGAATATGATAACTTGTGTGAAATTAGCTTAAAAATCATCAACAAGAATAAAATTTTGAAAACTAAAATAGATCTTGTAGAAAAAGAAACTTTAGAGTTAAACGAGAAAATTAAGAAACTTGAGAGAAATAAAGAAATTGATATTACGTGTAAGTCGTGTCAAGAACTTAAGTTAGAAAACGCTAAACTCAAGGAAACTCAAGTTAAGTTTGTAAAATTTGATAAAAGCGCTAATTCATTAAGAAAAATGTTAAATAATTAAAAGTCATCTAGTTGTAAAATAGGTCTAGGATTCGATAGTAGTAAAGCGTCAACAAGCGGAACCAAACCCATAAACTTTGTTGGGTCGTCCACTGAAATTGCACATGACGGATCCACCATACCTGGATCCGTCAAGTGGTGAAAAAGCGGCAGAACACGTTTTTAGCCCACCTATGTCTTCGAGATCAGATTTTGTCATTACTAGAAAGAAATTAATACATAATAAGATTCAAGAGTCAAAGAAACCGTCTTTAAACCATCTTTTAAAAGCGGTTTGGGTTACGTCAAAACCGAGTCTAGGTCGAAAACAACTCCACCTAGAAGAAATAACTTTTCTCAACCAAGACATAACACACCTCAACCTAGAAGAAACTCTAGAGAACCAATTCACCAAAACTTCTATCCTATGAATTGGAATAACAACCAAAGTCAAGGTTTTGTACATATGGGAAATTGTATCCCATTTCAATATCCTAATCAATTGCAACAAATGCAAGGGATGTACAACACTAACATTTTTGGACCCATGAGATATTAGGGACCAAACGCTTGAATTTGTTTTTGTTAAAATAGGTATGCTTGAGAACGTGTTTGGAGCCGGACGAATGGATTAAAGATAGCGGTTGCTCCAAACATATGACCGGTAACAAAAGTCTATTCTCTACCTACAAATCATACAACGGAGGTAATTGATGTGTTCCAAAAGCTTTAAATTTATAATGACTGAAAATACCAATTTTATTATAGGGGAACACACGGGTAAAATCATAACCCACATATGTAGTATAATCTTTTTAGGTAAGACCAGGTCATCCACAGGGATTTGAGTAGTATTCGAATAATCAGAAAGAAAATAGACTTTAACAATTTTGAAAATAACTTCTATTTTACCAATGATAATAAAGATGACTACTTGGATAGTTAAAAATAATTTATAAGTATTGATAATGATTAAGACTTCACATATTTTAACTTATAAAAAGGGTTTCTCGTCAGAAAGTGTTTACAAATTAACTTAATTAACTCAAGACTTATACTTAGTAGACTAGACCAATCGTGTCACTCGAATGATTTAGATAACTATTATATCAAAAGCTTATTTTTTTTACATTTTACGAAAGTAAATTTCTGACACAAACGATAAAAACCATAACAAATCTTAAAACCATATGAATAATAATGAGTCTTTTGCAACTATACCGATAGATTAATATAATCCAAGTTGATAACAAAACCGATAAATAAGATATAAATAGGGTTGAAACATAAGCTTGAGATTAAAGAGATCATAATCATACCAAACACTTATTCATTATTATAACTTCATCGAGTAGTCATGAGAGATTTAGCCTCTCATAGATATGTGGTTCATAACATAACTTGATTCAATAAGAAACTTCATTATTGTAATAAACTAGGATGGTGTTCTTCTTCGTTCTTGATCGTTTGATCTTGATTCTTCAAAAGGCATGGTGTTTATGCTTAGAATGATTGGGAAGGATTAGATGAGATTAGTGGTATATTTGATGAGTATTGAGAGGAATGATGATAAAGTAGAGAATTTGTGCTCTAATTATAGCTGATTCAGGGAAAGTGCGGCGCACAAGATAAATTATGCGGCGTACTTGGTGATTAAATGCGAAGGTAATTTAATGTTTATTGAAGAAGTACGACACACAAAAGTACTTGTGTGGCGTACTTAGGGTGTTAATGCAGTAGTATTTATGACTTCATTTATTCTTTGTAGCCAGATAGGAAGTGCGGCATACTTAAGGAGTTAATGCGTTTATTTGACTAAGTCTTTAATTCTTTGACTTTAACGAGAAGTACGGCGCACAATTGCTAAGTGCGGCGCACTTTTGCACTTTTAGCTTGAGACTTTTAACTTTTTCTTTCATTTTGATTTTTGAAGTGTATAAGTATTCGATCTTTGTTTGATTTATGCTCAGGATGTCTTCAAGTGAACCTGCAAGTATTTCTTGCTATTAAGTATCAAAAGTTCACGTGAAACTATAAAAATGAATATATAACGCCACCGAAAACATGTATAATTTGGGCGTTATCAAATCCCTCCACACTTAGCTGTTGCTTGCCCTCAAGCAATCAAAGCGAGAAAATAAGATCATTTATCGTGACGTGGAGAAAATTTGGATTTTTAAAAGAGTTTGCATATTAATTTTTCAGGCATAGACATACAACATAGCACCACACAGGGGAATGTGTTTGATTTGTAGAATTCACTTAGTTCACTCATATAGGGTTTATATATTTCTGTGAAGACACTCAATTGCATAGACATAATCTAGACGGCTACCATATGCTTGTACTTGACACATAAACATGACCGAAGGGCGGAACTTGATACTGATGCGGGATAGTAGCATATACAAATCTTCATGTGCCAGAACTTAAGCCTTTATTTCTTTGAACTACTATATATATTTTTCTTTTTTTTCTTTTTTTTCATACCATAATAATAACTAAGGCTTGGCACATAACTTCATCTTTCAACTTTAACTTCTTCACTTAGGTATTTCAGTAACTTAACACTAAAGGGAGTGCTTGCAAGAACAGTAACTTGCGGAATTAATAGCATATGATTAATCAGGCTTCGGTCTAGTAAATGATGATCAAGCACAAGTTCTAGAGCTTCTAAATTACCGGCTCACTCAAATATAATTATCAACCAATACCATTGTTCCAGAAAAGGCGACAAATTACAAATACACAGCCGTAACGACGGATGAGACACTTGCAACTGCATTCAAACCTTAACTCGAACAGGCTAAAGGCATCAATTATCTTAGGTACCAAAGGTAGATACCCAAATTTATAAGGCTAAATTTCTCACATTTTAGTGGACTAGGTTGTGCTAGTTATAATGTCAATCCGGGTGGACTTGCCTTACTAAGAGCATTTTTTACTTTTGAAAGCATATATAATTAAGATTTTTTCATAAAATATCAGCTACAAAATTTTAACAGGGCAAACATAGAGGGATATGATTAATTTTTCCTATTTGGCTCCCCTCCACACTTAAGTTGAACATTGCCCTCAATGTGATAACTGATAATATAGATAAAATAAGGAAAATTAAGGGGAAACGGTACTTCCCGGGGCATAGAGAAATGCATAGCTGAGGTAGAGCTATCAGGAGCATACGTCGTAATTTTCTATATCTTCGAGCTAAATTACCGGCATAAGAGTAAATATACAAAAGCACAAAAAAAAGAATATTTTTGTTTTTTTTAGAAAATAAATAATATTAGTAGAAGAATCGAGGAGGAACTCCTCCACACTTAAGTGAAAGCGCGGGTTGCCTCCCGAGAAGCGCTTAATTTTTAAGAGAGTCGTTAGCTAGACTCGTATTTCGGGAGTTATTAGTTTGGGAATAAAGGAGTGACTGCTTCCCTTGGGTCATTGTCTTCTTCGTGATATAGTTTGAGTCGGTGGCCATTGACTATGAATGTCTTTCCATCTTTTCCATAAAGTTCAACATATCCAGATGGATATTGATGTTTCACTATATAAGGTCCTATCCATCGGGATCTGAGTTTCGGTTGTTTAAATTTGTACTTTAAGTGAAATAGCAGGACTTTATTTCCTTGTTTAAATTCCTTTCTCATTCTTAATATTCTGTCATGCTAGACTTTGGTTCTTTCCTTGTATAGACGAGAGTTTTCATAAGCTTGGTGTCTAAGTTCGTCTAATTTGTGTAACTAAAACATTCTTTTCTCACTAGCAACGATGAGATCTGGGTTGCAATTTTTCAGTGCCCAGTATGCACGGTGTTCAATTTCAAATGGTAAGTGGCAGTTTTTTCCATATATTAGTTTGTATGGTGTAGTACCGGTAGGTGTTTTGTAGGCAGTGTGAAAAGCCCACAGAGCGTCATCGAGTTTTCTTGACCAAATAGCAGGATTGTCTTTAACGGTTTTTTCAAGAATTCTTTTAAGAGCTATGTTCGTGTTTTCAACTTGACCACTAGTTTGAGGGTGATAAGATGTAGAGAAACGGTGATTAACTCCATATCTTTTCATGGTTTTTTCCATTATTTTGTTACAGAAGTGAGTACCTTGATCGCTGATTAGAGCTTTGGGCATTCCGAAACAGCAGAAGAATTTCTTCAGAAAGGCGACTACTACTTGGGCATCATTGGTTGGTAAAGCTTGAGCTTCGGCCCATTTAGATACGTAATCAACAGCGATTAGAATGTATTCTTATGAGATTTTTGGGAATGGCCCCATTAATCGGATACCCAAATATCGAAAATTTCATCACACTTAAATGTGTTTAATGCTCCATCCAAGTTTTGATATATTTCCGCCAGTCTTTTGGCATGCTTTCACAAAGTTGGAACTAGAGTATTGAGCGTTATTTTATGATTGGTTAGGCCAGTAAATCATGAATCAAGACCTTTTTAGCGGTACATTTATTCCAGTAATGTCCACCCGGTTTGGTCCGTGGTGACATGATCTAAAATGATTCAGGTTCACTCCAGATACCAAGGTCGATCAACGTGTAGAACATACTTTGAAAAGATAGGGTTCCTCCCAGAAGTAGCGTTTGAGGTCAAAGAAATTGTTCCTTTTGTTGGTACATCATTCCTTTTGTATAATAATCTCCAACAAATAGTTTGCAGAGTCTGCAACCCAGGTTCCATTTTTTGTGTTAATTTCCATAAGGGTTTCTCCGAGAAAGTTGTCGTCAACCTCACTGTCATCACTTGACTCGTTATTGCTAGATAAGTGATCAGCAGCAACATTTTCTGTACCTTTTTTGTCTTTGATCTCTATGTTGAATTCTTGTAGAAGTGATATCCATGCCGAATAAACCTGGTTTATGGCTTCTTGTTCTAAAAGAGATGTTAAGAGCTTGCTGATCATTGTGAAAAAATAGTTTTGATAGTAAAAGATAGGATCTAAAATTGGTCGAATACAAAAACTTACAGCCCATAAGATATCTTTCTCATTTACGGTGTATTTTTGTATGAGCTGGATAAGGTTTTGCTTACGAAGTAGATTGATTGAGATTTTTTACCATCTTTTTGACATAAGACAACTCCAACTGCGAAATCACTTGCATCACACATAAGTTCAAACGGAAGATTCCAGTTTGGGCTTACGATCACAGGAGCACATGTGAGTTTCTCTTTTAATAATTCGAATGCTTTTTGACATTCATCATTGAATTCAAACGGAGTATCTTTTTCAAGCAGCTTAGTTATAGGTCGGGCAATTTTTAAGAAATCTTTTATGAATCTTCGGTAAAAGCCGGCATGTCCTAGAAAACTCCTAACACCTTTGATGTTAGTAGGAGGCGAAAGTTTTGAGATTACGTCGACTTTTGCTTTGTCGACTTCAAGTCCTGCGCTAGACACCTTGTGTCCAAGCACAATTCCTTCTTTGACCATAAAGTGACATTTTTCCCAATTAAGGACAAGATGAGCATCTTTACAATGCTGGAGCATTTTATCAAGATTATTTAGGCATTTGTCAAAAGAGTTTTCAAAGACGGAGAAATTGTCCATGAATACTTTGACGGATTTTTCAATCATATCATGAAAGATTGCTAACATGCACCTCTGAAATGTAGCTGGAGCATTACATAATCCGAAAGGCATTCGCCTATAAGCATATCTACCGAAGGGACATGTGAATGTTGTTTTTTCTTGATCATTAGGATCGATAAGAATTTGAAAATATCCAGAAAAACCATCAAGGAAATAGAAATATTTATTTCCTATGAGTCTTTCCAACATTTGATCCATAAATGGTAAAGGATACTGATCGTTTGCAGTTGCTTCATTGAGTTTATGATAATCGATGCATACTCGCCAACCCGTAACGGTTCTTGTTGGGACAAGTTCATCATTTTTGTTTGTGACTACTATAATACCGCCTTTCTTTGGTACACTGTGAATACGACTAACCCAGGGACTATCGGCAATTGGATAAATAATACCGGTATCTAAGAGTTTCACAATTTCTTTCTTAACAACTTCTTGCATATTTGGATTCAACCTTCTCTGTTTTTTGGACAACTGGTTTCTTGTCATCCAGAAGTTGTATTTTTTGCTTGCAGAATGATGGGCAGATACCAGAAATATTTTTGTTTTCCAGGCAAATGCTTCCTTATGTTTTTTAAGGACAGATACAAGTTTGCTTTTGTTTTGAGCAAAAAGTTAAGATGATTTGATTACAGGAAGGAAAGATGGTTCTTCCAAAAATACATATTCAAAGTTATCAGGAAGAGGTTTGAGCTCGAGATCCATAGGAAGTTCTTCGAGAGATGTTTTTGATCATAAACCGTGTAAGGTGGTTTTTCTCGAATGGGTGGGTTCCTGTGTCGGATTCAAGTCATAGATTTCAACGACAGACATATGCATGAATTTTATGAAGTCAGAAAAGATTTATTCTTCGAGAACGGTTCCTTCAATGGAATGGAGGATTTTGCTTCCTTCGTCAAGAAAATGATCAAAATCTTCTTCTAAGATTTCATCGATAACTTCGATACTTAAACATGTATCATCGTTGGAATAAAAGTGTTTAATGGCAGAATCGATATTAAAGATCATTCGTTAATTTCCAACTCCAAGATTGAGTTGTTTTTGTTTAACTCGAATTATTGCAATCAGCAGTGTGAAGACAGGTTCGTACCCAAGATGAAGAACTTTGCTATCTTCTCCATTTTGAGAATAACAAATCGACAGTAATGTGGGGGTGGGGGGGTGAATTATACCAACTTCAACGAGTAATTTATAGCTACTACTAACAGGTAATTGGAATGATCTTAGCTCATCTTACACTCTTTTAGTTGGTTTAAATTTACGAGAGATAGTTTGCATATAAGGAATATGGCATAAGGTTAATGCTAGCACCAAGGTCGGCTAAAGCATTACATAAGAAAGTTTTATTAAAGTTGCATGGAATAAGGAAACTTCCAGGGTCTCAAAGTTTGGGTGGAACTTTATTTTGAAGAATGGCAAAACTTTCATCGCTTAGGAAAGCAGCATAAATTTGTTCGATTTTATGCTTGTTGCTTATGAGTTCTTTGAGAAATTTGCCATAGTTAGGCATTCCGGCTAAAACGTCGACAAGAGGTACGTTGATTCGGACAGCTCGAATCATGTCGAGGAATTTTCCGTATTGGGCCTCCATTTTTTCTTTTCTAAGGCGTTGAGGATATGAGATCTTTGGTTTGTATGGTTTTGGTAACGGTGTTTCTTTGACTGGTTTCGGAAGTTGAGTTTTTGGTTGTGGTGTAGGTTCATCGTCTTCATCATCGCTATCGAAGTTGATAGGGTTTTCAGAATTGTTTTGTTGATCATTCGGGTTATCTGGTGGATCATAGGATTTACCACTTCTTGTGAATACGGCATTCACATGCTCATTAAGAGATTGCGGTGGTTGGTAAGCTTTAGAGTTGCTACCTCGTAGGTTTGGTTGAGTCTTGCTTGGAAGAGATCCAGACGGTCGACCAGATTGCTTGTCAGCGAGTCTATCGAACTTAGTTTTGAGGTTTTGAATTAAAACTTGATGATTTTTGGTTACTGTTTCGAGTTGAGTTTTAAGGTCCATGAATGTTTCTTTGACAAAAGCGTTGGTTGATTGCTGAGATTTCATGAAATCATTGAATTGTCTTTGAAGATCATATGATTTATCATCGGTGTTGGATCGGTAGTTATCTCAGTTTTAGTCATTTCGTCCGCTTGAACGCTAATTATCGCGATTCGAGTCTCGGTCGCGGTAATTATTGTAAAAACGAGTCTTTCGAAAAGTTTGCATGAATTTAGCCTCTTCTTCATGGGACATAGGTATGTCATCATCGTCAAGATCGAGTATTGGTTGTTTAGCACGAGATTGGAGTTCTTTGTATTGAGCGTCCATTTTTATGGTCATGGCATCTATTCGGGCCATAATTTTGTTAGTATCAGAATTACTATTACCTTCATCGGCAAAAGCAACGGTTTTCTTAAGAGATGATTTGGTTTTTTGATTTTTAGCCCAGTCGAGCTTGAGTAATACTTTATCTTTGAGAAGCTAATAAGCTTGGTTTGGTGTTTTATAGAGGAAAATACCACCAACTGCGGCATTTAGAACTTCTTGGGTTATTTCGTTGAGACCATGATAAAAGATTTTGATAATATTGCCTTTGGACATATTATGACCATGGCAATTTCTGAGCATTTCCTTCATACGAAGCCAAGCATCGGTTAGAGATTCATTTTCATGTTGAGAGAAAGCATGGATTTCTCCGAGGAGTCGGTCGAAAAGAGCTAGGGGAAAGAATCGGCTAATGAAAGCGGTTTGAAGTTCATCTTACGCTTTGATAGTTCTTTTGTTGAGTTCGTCCAACCATGTTTTTGATTCTCCAGTGAGTGATAGGGGAAACATCATTAGGCGGACAACTTCATTCTTGGTATCTCTGTATTTAAACATATCACAGATTCTGAGAAATTCATGAATGTGTTTATGGGGATCGGTTTTTGTTCGACCATCAAATTGTTTTCCTTTGACGAGAGTCAAGTGGTTACATTTAATGGCAAATTCGTTTGCGGTTTCAGGAATAGTGATTGCAGAACCGGGAGTCAGAGCGACAACACGGTCGGCAGCCCACATGGGTTCATCATCTATTGGATTGTAATTTCGAAGAATATCAAGAAAGTGACGAAAGTAATTGATGTTGAGAATTGGAGGATAGACAATTCTCGGATGTTGAGGTGGATTGTTTCTTTGATCGTATGGAACTCTTCTGTTTCATCGATGAAGTCTTTGATTTAGAGTACGTTCAGGTTCTGGTAATGGTTCAACAAGTTCAGAATTGGAAGCAGGTGTATGCATCCAAAGGAGAAATTGTTTGGGTCAGTTTGCCAGAAAACTATACGGAGATTTTTGAAAAAGAGGGAGAGTTAAAGTAATTTTCCAGAGTTGACTATAGAACAGCTTAAAAATATCTAGCAGCGGTGCCAAAAACTTTGATGTGTTCTAAAAGCTTTAAATTTATAATGACTGAAAATACCAATTTTATTATAAGGAAACACATGGGTACAAGTATAACCCACGTATGTAGTATAATCTTTTTAGGTAAGATCAGGTCATCCACAGGGATTTAAGTAGCATTCGAATAATTAGAAAGAAAATAGACTTTAACAATACTGAAAATAACTTTTATTTTACCAATGATAATAAATATGACTACTCGGATAGTTGAAAATAATTTATAAGTATTGATAATGATTAAGACCTCACAAATTTTAACTCATAAAAAGGGTTTCTCGTCAGAAAGCGTTTTCACAAATTAACTTAATTAACTCAAGACTTATACTTTGTAGACTAGACCAATCATGTCACTCGAATGATTTAGATAACTTATTATATTTATTATATCAAAGCTTATTTTGTTTATCAATTTACGAAATTGGATTTCTCGATACAGACGATAAAAACCATAGACAAATCTTTAAAACCATATAGATCATAACGGGTCTTTCGACCTATACCGATATGATTATATAATCTAAGTTGATAAGCAAAACCGATAAGATAGGATATAATAGGGGTGCAACATAAGCTTGAGATTAAAGAGATCACAATCATACCAAACACTTATTCATTATCATAACTTCACCGAGTAGTCATGAGAGATTTAGCCTCTCATGGCTATGTGGTTCATAACATAACTTGATTCAATAAGAAACTTCATTATTGTAATAAACTAGGATGGTGTTCTTCTTCGTTCTTGATCGTTTGATCTTGATTCTTCAAAAGGCGTGGTGTTTATGCTTGGAGAATGATTGGGAAGGATTGGATGAGATTATTGTAGGAGTTGATGAGTATGAAGGAATGATGATATGTGTGAGAATTTGTGGCTCTATTTATAGGCTGATTTCAGGGGAGAAGTGTGGCGCACAAGATAAATTGTGCGGCGTACTTGGTGATTAAATGCGAAGGTAATTTAATGTTTATTGAAGAAGTGCGGCGCACAAAAGTATTTGTGCGGCGTACTTAGGGTGTTAATGCAGTAGTATTTATGACTTCATTTATTCTTCGTAGCCAGATAGGAAGTGCGGCGCACAATCTTGTAAGTGCGGCGTACTTAAGGAGTTAATGCGTTAATTTGACTAAGTCTTTAATTCTTTGACTTTGAGGAGAAGTACGGCGCACAATTGCTAAGTGCGGCGCACTTTTGCACTTTTAGCTTGAGACTTTAACTTTTTCTTGCATCTTGATTTCTGAAGTGTATAAGTATTCGATCTTTGTCTATTTTAAGCTCGGGATGTCTTCAAGTGAACCTGCAAGTATTTCATGCTATTAAGTATCGAAAGTTCATGAGAAATGATAAGAAATGAATAAATAACGCCACCGAAAACATGTATAATTTGGGCGTTATCAGTAATGTTGTCTTTGGAAGTAACTTAAAAGGAAAGATCATAGGCAAAGGTACGATCTCAAATAACTCTCTTACTATATCTAATGTAGAACACGTAAACAACTTAGCGTTTAATTTACTTAGTGTCACTCAAATTTGTGATAATAAGTGTAGAGTCTTATTTACGAAAGAAGGTAGTGAAATAATTAAAGATGGTAAAATAGGAAATGGGATTAGGAAAAATAGTTTAGACGTAATGAAATTAGGAAATAAGTCTCAAGAAAAAGTATGTCTCGCCAAGGTAGTGGATAATTCTACCTTATGGCATAGAAGACTTGGTCACACAAATATGCATTTAATTCAATCTTTGTCATCCAAAGAATTAGTTAGAAACTTACTAAAGCTAAAGTATGATAAACATTTTTGTGATGCTTGCAAAATTGGGAAGCAAGCCTATGCAAGTCATAAAGCCAAAAATATGGTTTCTACGAAAAGATGCCTAGAATTATTACATATAGATTTATTTGGTTCGTCGGCAATTAAAAAGTTATATAGGTAATTTATACACTTTAGTAGTCGTAGATGATTATTCTAGATATACATGGACTAAGTTTCTAAAAAAATGAAGCATTTGAGAAATTTAAATATTAAGTAGGAAAATTCAAAACCAACTAGGAAGTTTTATAGTTGCTATTAGAACAGATCATGGCCGGGAATTTAATAATGAAGTACAATTAAGAGCTTATTGTGATGCACAAGGCATTACTCATAATATCTCGGCTCCACGTCCTCCACAATCAAACAGGGTAGTAGAAAGAAAGAATAGAACTTTACAAGAGATGTCTATGACTATATTAAACGAACAATCCATTCCACAAAAATTTTGGTGTAATGTCGTTGAATAGAATCTTAATTCGACCAATACTAGGAAAAACCCCTTATGAAATATTTAGAGGTAGGAAACCCTCTTTAGAATATTTCAAAGTTTTTGGAAGCATGTGCTTCAATTTAAATACTAATGATTATCTAACCAAGTTTGACCCAAACTCATACGAATGTGTTTTTCTAGGATATTCTCAAAATTGTAAAGCCTATGTAGTTTTAAATAAATATACAATGAAAGTCAAAGAATCACTTAACGTGCCATTTGATGAAAGTACTCCTCCTACCAAATTATCACCATTGGTTGATGATAATGTTGGTGAAGAAGAAGCTATTGAAAATAACACTAAAGTAATAAACAATAATAATGAAGAAGATGAGCCGATAGATGTTGACGAAGTCGTTAACATTAAGGAGTCCAAGAATCATCCACTAGAACAAGTCATAGGTAATCTTAATCATAGGACATTAAGATCACAAGCCCAAAATCATAGTAATTTCTTTTGTTTTATTTCTACCATAGAACCCAAAGATATCAATGAGGCATTAAGAGATGAAAGTTGGGTTATAGCTATGCAAGAAGAATTAAATCAATTTGTAGCTAATGATGTTTTGGATTTAGTTCCTCTACCCATAAGTCAAACCGTCATAGGAACAAAATGGGTCTTCAGAAATAAATTAGACGAAAATGGTATAGTGTCTAGAAATAAGGCTAGACTAGTAGCACAAAGATATAACCAACACGAAGGTATAGATTACGATGTAACATACGTACCGGTAGCTAGACTAGAGTCTATTATAATACTTCTTGCTATTGCTTGTTCAAATGATTTCAAATTATACCAAATGGACATAAAAAGTGCTTTTCTAAACGGATTCATAAACGAAGAGGTTTACTTTGCTCAACCTCTGGGCTTTATTGATTTTGAAAAACCAAATTATGTTTATAAACTTAAAAAGGCTTTGTATGATCTTAAGAAAGCTCCCAAGGCTTGGTATGATAAACTAAAAGCATTTTGATAAAACACGAGTATTCAATGGGAATGGTCGACAACACACTTTTTACTAAGAAATCAAAGTCACTTCTCATCATAGTTCAAATATGTGTCGATGACATTATATATGGTTCCACGTGTCAAAACTTGTGTGATGATTTTGCAAAAATCTTGCACGATGAGTTTGAAATGAGTATGATGGGGGAGTTGAAGTTTTTCTTGGGTCATCAAATTAAACAAATGGAAGACAGGATATTTTTCAATCAATCTACGTACATCAAGGAGATGTTAAAGAAGTTTAGGTTGGAAGATTCCAAACCAACCAAGACGCCGATGCCAATGGAGATCAAGCTCACTAAGGATGATGAAGCTGACTCCGTGGATAGCACTAAATATCGAGGTATGATTGGTAGTTTATTTATTTAACTGTAAGTAGGCCCGATATATTATGTTTAGTGTTTGCTTATGTGCTTGTTTCCAAGAAAATCCTAAGACTACCTACTTAGAAGCCCTTAAGTGTATATTTAGGTATATTAGGAGAACTATCCACTTAGGAGTATGGTATCCGAAAGGAACCGAAATAGAAACTATAGTTTATGTCGACTCTGACCACGCAGGCGCTACGTTGATCGAAAAAGCACTAGTGGCATTTGTACGTTCATAGGATGTTGTTTGACATCTTGGTTCTCTAAGAAACAAACGGCCCTTGCTATCTCCACGATCGAAGCCGAATACGTCTCCGCTGGAAAGGCGTGTCAACAAGCACTATGGATGAAACAAGCTCTCATTGACTACGACATACGCCTCAACGACGTTTTGATTATGTACGACAATAAAGGCGCAATTGACTTAAGTAGAAACCCCGTACAACACTCTAGAACTAAACATATAGAAATACGTCATCACTTTCTTCGCGACAATGTCCAAAAGGGCAACATTTCTATCGAAAAAGTTGCATCCGAAGATAACATTGCCGATATATTAACTAAACCCTTAAAACGTGAAGTATTTAATTATTTAAGATTATGATTAGGAATGATGGAACTCATCATGGATAGTGATCCTCCATCCTCCCAAAAATAATCATAAGCGGATATCTAATGAAGTAATTAATCATTATTCAAAAGATGTTAATTCTCATTACACGTTCCAATTACAAACTTCTGATCATGAACATAATCGAGATTAGAATTTTACTAGATAAAGAAAATATCAATAAAATGACCACAAATATTTTCAAATCCTACACGTACTGCCATTAGCGGTGAATACATGAAATTACGAAATTGATTGAAAAAGACGAAAAAGACAATCATCGAATTACAACTCACACTTGTGTTGATGATGTTTTGTTAAGTTTAAATGTTCATAATGCTTGTGTTATTAGCAATGGTCAAATATATGTTAAACGTTAACACACTCCTAGTAGGATCGACTACGTTGAAATTCCATCAGGAAATTCACGACAAGTTGCACGATTCGCTCAAAACTCGGACGTCAACTCTGAAAATTGAATCACATACTCCTAATAACATATATATCACACTCTAATAGCCAAAAACATAACACCATATCTCAATTTGGTTAAAAATTAACTCTGTATGTTTTTGAGCATACCACGGATCTACGGATCCAGTATAGGGAGATCCGTCCTACTTAGGTGGATCCGTGTGTTAGAAAAAGTGGGTACTTACCAGGTTTAAACCAATTGGGACCACATAAACTATTATCCAAACATAACCCATGAACCAAGAACTTAAAACCCTCAATTAAAACTCATAAAAATCGGCAATTGGAATAACCAAACATAAAGATCATTAACAAATCTTCAATCATAATCAACAATTGTAAGTGATTTCATCTTATTTTCTTTTTAATTTTGAGTCTAGGGCTTTGATTTTGCACCAAACCAAATAATTTGGAGGTTTTGATATTTCTTGCAATTTTTGAACAATTAGGACTAGAATATAGTAATGTATAACTATTATGATTCCTGTAGACACTAAGATCACATAATTGAAGTGGTTAGTGAAAATCAATTTTTGACAAAAACCCCAAATTGTGTTTTTCGAATAAAACCTCACGTCTATGAACTTTTTACGTGCAGTCGTGAACAATTGCTCAAATGCATTGTGAGTATCCAACAACTTGATCAAACCTTCAACAATGTCTCTATAAAAAGTACTATTTTCGCAACCAAAATGACTCACACAGTTGTCCACCTCATTATCCGTATCATAAATGTACAGTTGTAAGAACCATGGCGGTTCTTTCTCGGTTGGACATAACGAGCCTATCTAATGATACAACTCACCAGAAATTTTGAATACATAAGGCCCTCGTCCAATATTAATTGACTCGTCAACGTGCGCACAGAGAGACGTCATACTGAACATCTGGTTATATGCCTTAATGTTCTCTAAGAAGTAGCGATCTCTAAGTAGCAACTTAATGTATTATGGATACACTTGGTATGTGCGTAAAACGATGTGACCTCCCATATAACAGCCGTGACATTTCGGGTGTGTATTTCTAGAATTATTTTTTTACGCTCTTCATACCAGAAACGAGCACCACAATGTTGACACGCTTGGTTACATTCTCCAGATGGACGTATCCGAACGAAACACCTGTGTGAATAACAAAAGTTGTCAAATGAAAATCACATACACATTTACCGTCCACCAATAACATAAGTGATAATTACCCGGGGGTCCCAATTGCCTATGCTGCTACGTGCACGAAGATCGCTGCCAATTAAGCTATCCCCAATATATGACAGAAACAATGCAATACACACTAGTTAGTAAGTACGTGTTACACATCAAAGTACTCAACAGTTATAATCAGTAAATATTATACATATCTTATATATTAAAAGTAGAGGTTTGATGTATATGGATAATGGGATAATACATTCTTAAACTATAAAGGTGAGCTGACATACCTATGATATCAGCGTGCGATGTACGGTCACTGAAATAAGGCACAATAATAATATCAGCACCCACATTATCCATAATAGTAGCAATTCCATTTGAAGAAGATGCAGTGTGAGCACCCACATTGTCCATAACGATTCTACCCGAAGAAGATGCAGTATGAGCACCTACATTATCCACAGAAGTAGTGATCGCGCCAGAATCAATCGCAACACCAGCACGCGGTATACGACCACCCAAGGAAGATAATTCAGGAACACTGACGTTACCCATAGTTATAACAACCCAAAAAATTTCATCAAATGCAAAACCTATTTTACTATGATCACAATTATATGGGGAAATTTTTCGCTTTATTACATTACTTGCATTGTCAATATCTCAGTATACAAAGTAACTTGCATAACTAAAGTAAACGAGCTCACGCAACCTACCTATGACAATCTTGTCTTTATATATGTCAAGCAAACATCATAACATGTCCAATATCATCATATCCTTATTACAAAGTACATTATTCCTATAATGTACCATTCACAACGTTATATCAAAACAGGCTTTAAACCGTTATCGTATACCTCTAAACCCTAACTCCATGAAGATTTAATATCTAAAGTGAATGTACAAGCTACTAAAGCATATATACAAGTAATATAACATTTCATTTGAAATATAAACTCCCTCCAAGTCAAGTATAAGTTTTCAAAGCACAATGTATAAGTCATTAAGCATGACATCTAAAATAACCGTTTTACCTCCGTTTTCATTCCAATTTCTTCACCACCACTTATGTACAAGATACTATACTCATTCTACAATGTGTAAACCCTAATTATTCTATTCATAAGCCTTCACACACATATTTACACTCAAAACCCTAATTCAAAAGTCTAAAACCCTAACCCGAGCAAAATACTAAACCATAACCCGTTTATCAATTATTATCCGTTTTAAACCTCAACCAACACTCAAATAAGTTGTAATAACTTATTTTACAATCATATCAATCCTATTCAATCATTATTTCATCATTACTTCATCATCTTATTTCATTTGTACGTAAAACGAATCCGAGAAACCCTAAATGTACCTAATTGGTTCATTTGACCCGTTTACTCATTTCTAACCATTTTAATCCCAAATAATCAACCAAGAGCCATTGTAAACTCATAAAATGAGTTTACAAATCATTATCTAGCATTAACTTGGCAATGTGCAAGAAATCAAATCCTAGAAAACCCTAATGAATCCAATATAAACCCTAATCCAACCCACGGCTTATTCTTTCAATTTCAACCCTTTTTAACTTAAACCAACGATCAAACCTCATTGATAATCCTTTATATAAGTCCTATGATCAGTATTCCATCATTCCCAATCAAGAATATTCGAAATATAAGCTAAGAAAGCCAAAGAAACCCTAAACGAGCCCTATGTGAACCCGCGACCTTATTTACTCATTTTTAACCCGTTTTAACCCAAACCAATTGCAAACTTTTGTTAATAAACATTAATTCAGACCTTAAGACCATATTCCAACCATCCATAATCAATATACACGAAATGTAAGTGAGAAAACTTGTGAAAACCTTGTCGAACCCAAAATAGATCGCAACCCATTTCTAGCTCACTTTGACCCATTTAAAACTCTTCCCATGTGCAAGCACCTCAATGAATCACCCACATGTATCCTCAAGCAGCTTATGCACCTGCTTAAACAATCCCATGGCCAAAATTGAAGCCACATGAACCCCTTTTAGCTCAAAACAGCCGTGGCAGCCTCCCATGGTATCCAACACCATTGCTCTACATCCTAGACCTCCACATCTGGTTTTATAGCTTCAACACATCCCCTACTAGACCTCACACATGTCCTTGATTAGGGATAGAGGTTCCTTAACCTCCTTACCTTCAAACGAGTATAAATAGAGCTCTCTAGTCTTCATTTAAACTCGCACCCACCTTCATCTTTCTATAACCCATTTGGCAGCAATACTTTGCTCCCTTATGATCCTAGGATCATTAAAGAAGATCAATCAAGCTAATCTTTGAATATTTGAAGCCCCGGGAACAAGATACAAGGCGTACGAGTGGAAATACTACCCGAAATGACCCATTTCCACCATTTTTCCTCCTTGAAGCTCAAACCCTGGTTATAAGGATTATACTTCTGCTCCTAAACTTTTATAATGTTCATATGATCCTAAATATACTCTTGTTAAAGTTTCATAACTCAATTCATGCTCATTTTCCATTTTGATCCAAAACCGTACACCCGAAACCCTAATTTCGCGTTTTTTTAAAACTAAATGTCATAATGGTTAAATGTTATTATAATCTATCCTAGCATTCTTAACTAATATTAAAATAACCACTTTATTGATTATTTAAGGAATTTGAACTTAAAACTCGCGCGTTTACGTTTTAAAACCCTAATTT
>BQNB010079446.1:0-30241 GCA_026074375.1 Tanacetum coccineum | reverse complement strand
ATTATGACCCGAATGTAAAAGAGATAAATAAGGAGGGTTTAGCTTTGTGAGAGAGTTTGTGAGTTTAAGAAATGTTTAAGTGTCAAAGGTAATGGATATATATAGGCTTATGAGGTAGTTAGCTTTCTCTAGTTCTTGTTTAACCAAAAATGGGCCATAAGTGGTGGTTTTTGAGGTTTCTAGTTAATCACACATGGTATCTTGCTAAACCACCCAAGTACATCTCTTAATTACACAATATTTGTACAAGATTTGCCAAGATTTTGAAATCTTATGGTTTTGTGTGTGGGATTGATCTTGGCCGTGGGTATCAAAAGGCCAAAAGAGGTCAAATGGTTATTAACCATTATGCGTTTAGTTAATTAGGGAACATTAAGTACAAGGTTTAATTAACCTTATGTTGTACATGTACCTTGTAGATAAAAACAAGATTTGTTAGTTGGCTTATGTCCCATATTCGGCCCTAATGGGTTTGTAACACAAGAATTTAATAAATTTTGTGTTTTAAGGATTAAAAGTGGGCACTGGGTTGAGTCTAGATAAGTCTAGGTATTTCCGAGGTGCATCTAAATGTATTTTATTGTGAAACGTAAGCCTTTTACGTGACCAATAAACTTAAAACGCGCAAAGTCAATAATTATCTTCCTAATAATTACTTAACACTTGTTTGACATAAACCTTAATTTATTTGGTGACCATTTTTGTTAAATAATTATTCCTAGTCTACGCGATTTAGCTTAAAAGTTGAATTAAAAGTAAACGCATATCGGACTAAAATAATTAGTAAAGAATAATATAGTTGTAAAATGACCTGAAATTGAGAAATGTTACATGTTGATTATATGTTCTTGTTTGATTATTTGTGTTGTCATTATCTTAGTGTTTGATAACTATTTGATTAATTGAAAAATGCATTTTTGTTTCGTTTTAAATGCTTTTATGCTTATACTAGACGTTAAGACTTAAACATGACTTGCATGATGTTTGCATTTGAAATTTAAATAAGGACTTTTTTGTAAAAACAACCTTTTATAAAAGATAGCAATAAAGCTAAAATAAGCACATCCAATGATAATTGACTAAAATTGAATTATAAGTTATTTAAAGTAACTGTTTAAAACATTTTTAGAACTTCATAAGCAACCTATAAAGACTAATAAGCTAAAATAGATACCTAGCTAGACTTAAAAAGCAACTAAGAATATAAATAAGCAAAACTAAATAAGCAGAAAGGCAAGAAAAGCAAATAAGTAGTTTTGTTTAAAACAGTTAACCAAACAGACTAAAAGGACATTTTTAAGTTATCTATAATGATATTAAAAACCAATAAGCTTATGACCTAAAACTTAAAAACAGATTAAGTATGTCCTCCAAAGAAACACATAGAAATTGAAAATAAGAAAATTTGAACAAGAATTAAGCTAGAAAAATTGGAAAATTCAATAGAGCGATGTTACACTAGTTATTTTTTTGGATTTTTTCAAGTTTTATAGTAGACTAAAAGCTGTATTATAGACCTAAACTAAGCTAACTAAAACTAGATTTGATAAGTTAAAAAACCTTAAAATAGAATACTGCTCTTACATACATTGTGCTTATTGCTATGAAGGTCAGTAACTTAAAAACAAACTTATAAAACACTTTAACTCTAAACTAGAATTGCACTTTAAAACTGGATTTTAAACCTTGAAACTGAGATTAAAGAACTAAGTGGCAGATTCATTTCAAAACAAAGATTTCATAGCAAACTCGGACTTAATGCATCTTAATGCAGTCTAAAACAATAAGTAGCATAAAACTTACACCTAAATGCATTTCTAACAAATCAACTTAATAAGCAGTTTTAAGACTTTAAAAACTTGACAGTTTTGGATTTTGATTAAGCTAACTATGAAATTTATACAAAACTTATTATAAACTAATAAACTTGATCTAAAACGGATGAAATATGAATCAAAGTTGGATTTGAAAACAAAAGGTGCACTAACAGTTTTAACTTTTGGTTAAAACTGTTAAGCCAAACACCCCTTTAATATCTCAAAACAGCATATTAAGCTATGACAGATTATGAAATGCATTCAATAAAAATCAAATAAGCAATATAAAGACAGAACAAACATTCAAAAATCATAATAAGCATAAATAAGCTGATAATAAGCAGATAATAATAAGCAACAGGAAATAAGCTAAAAATGAGAAAAGTGAAACTCACTTGATCCTTTGCATAAAACAAGGATGATTAAGCTTTTAAAAGCTGATCTACAAGCTCCAGCTTATCATAGATAAGCTGGTATTGTCTATAAGCCCGTCTAATATTGGCTTATCTTCTAAATAAGCTGAGGTATTTTGGTGAGAATTAAATGAAACAGTAACATCTTATTTTTTGATTGTTTTTAAAACATTGATTAAGCAAGATGACATGAAATGTAAATAAGACAGAGTGAAATAAACTTGAATTTTATTAAGTAAAACTAAGGTTACATAGCTTGAAAAGTAAATGACAATATTTAAAAGACAAAAAGCATTAAAATAAGCTGTAAATAAGCAGAACTACACTACTCCTAAAACTAATGATTACAAATGAAGAATTCAAGCCCTATTTATAAAAGAACCAAGGTGCAGGGTGTGCTTCTTGTATAAGGAGCTCATAAGCTTTTCATCTTAGCCTTCCATTCTAAACCGCCTTAATCTCTAATCCATCTAAGCCCTTGATTCGATGTGATGTCTCATCCACCAATGAATACCTCTGGGATTGCCAGCGTGGCTTGGAGTGACATACACACGCATTCTGCGTGTTCTTCTAGAAGCAAAGGGAATGCGTGGAGTGGAATTTACCTTGTACACTTAATCGTCACTGTAAGAATCAAAATAGGAGGGAGGAGGAAGTGAACAGTAAAATTGACCCTGAGTATATGTTGTTTGACTTGGGCTCGAGATGGTTTGGGCTGTTGACTCAAGTTGGGCTAAGACGTGGATTGGACTAAATTGATAGTGGATTGGATGGAATTTGGTTTTAATGGGTTTAATGCTTAGGCTTGGTATAGATACACTGTTAATGGGCTGACCCGGCCCAATAAAATGGGTACGGGTTGGCCCATTAAGGATGTATACGCCTTCGGCTTCGCTTTTTCATGCTCTTTTCATTCCCGTGCTCGGTTTTGTCTATTTTGCCTTTGTTTTTGTCCTTTCATTTAATATCCGTACCTGCAAGACACAAATCACAAAATACACATATACAATGCATTTTTTTATCTGTTTTCGTTCATTATTGGTCTTTTTAACTCGTTTTATTAGGTAAAAGGTATGTGTATTTAAGCACATACCAATTATTACTGAAGGGACGGTTCGGGATCGAACCGTTGGGTTGGAACCGGTTAGGTGGGTTTGAAAAATTATTTTGGGAATTTTAGGGTTGTCTCCACCTAAGGTTTGGGTGACTTTTCCATGACGGATGTAGGTGTCACCAAGATTGTTTTGCTCGGGCTTAAAAGTGTACCACTTACCTCCCGCTTCGTCGGTTGGCGAGGATGCATATTCAATAAAGGCTTGTTCGGGATCTTCCATGCAATACTGAGTGTCGTGGGGACCATTGCAGATCTCACATGAGGTAGTGATTTTGTTCACTTGAGTAAGTTGCGTCGGATTAAGATGAACTTCCATCAAGCATTGAACTTGATTCTCGAGCTCGATGAGGCGGCGATCGGATGTACTCGAGACATCTTGAGGCAAAGAGATTGCCTTGACAGGCTTAGCGAATTCCGTGGGTCGTTCCAACTTTCATTGTCATAGAGGTCGAGGTCCTCTAATAATGCCCATGATTCTTCGGCGATTCTATCACGAAGCTTGCCACCGGCCGATTGGTCAATGGTTTGTCTTGTGACGGGATTGACATGGTCATAAAAGATTTGGACTTGGAGCCAAAGGTCGATGCCATAATGAGGGACTTTTTGTAGTAAGTCCTTGAAACGAGTCCATGCTTCTGAGAGAGATTCTCCTTGATGTTGTTGGAACATCAGGATATCGTTACGAAGTTTTGCAGTCCTTCCTAGTGGAAAGAATTGAGCAAGGTTACGAGTAGTAAGATCCCCCCATGTGGTGATGGATCCTGCTAGAAGACGTTCAAGCAGTTTCTAGCTTAATCGCGAAGGGAAAATTGAAATAAACGCAGACGCGTTCTTTCCCTGTTTTCACCGCCAAGGTCAAGTGAGTCCACAAGTTTTAAGAAATCCTTAAGGTGTTGGTTTGGATCCTCGGACCGAAGTCCGTGGAATGAGCTTTCGTTTTGCACCAACCGGATGGTGTCGGATCGAAGAGGTACCACATTGTTCCCTACGGGGAGCTCAATGGTATTCCTATAGCCCTCGTGGCTAGGTTTGGAGTAATCTCTAAGGGTACGGATAGGATTCGCGTCTCCCATGGTGGTTGACGAGAATGGATTATGAAACAATTAACATAAAGAAAAGATAGACTACAAGAAAGCTAATGTACGAAATTAAATTATCACTTGAAAGGATTCAAGCGAGTAAAACTAAGTTAAACTATGATCGAAACCTAACTATTCCCCACGCAGCGGTGCCAAAAACTTGATGTGAGGGTTGCGAAGACTTCACAGGAAGTTTACAATCTCCTAGGCAGTGTACCTAATCGTTGCAGTGTAGTATAGGCAAGACTCGGGGGTTGTTATCGTTCTCTAAGGGAATAGGTTGGGAAGGCTTGATCACGGTCTAACAGAATTCTAGAGGTTGAGAGAAGATTCTTTTTGTGTTTTTATATTCAATAGAAAGCAGGTAAATCTATGGTTTGAGAGGTTGGTTTGTTTAACTAATAACTAAACTAATTAATATCTAATCTACTGGTGATAACTTTCTGATAAGCACATGTATTTACCTAATCATGCACTAATCCTCAAATTGCTTCTCTTAGATCTGTTGCTTTGTCACACTTGTGATGATCTGTGTAAGTATTTCCTAGGTCATGAACAGATTACACGAACCCGCTGTCTATTTAATATTTCGTTAAGGCAACGCACAAGTAAGGTAGCATGAAGACTATTGCAAGGCCCCTAAGAGTATATTAAATGCATGTGAAATAACTTAAGAGGGATCAACCATATAGTGGGTAAGGTAGTATGGAGACTGTTACCAATGGTATCCTTTTGACACTACTCATGTTTCCCTAGACATATCAACATCGATACAAACAAAAGCTAGTTTTCTAAAGCCTGACGCGCACATTCATCAACAAGAAGCAACATCAAAAGGATTTACAACCTAAGTTTCATGCAATCATAGATAAATACAAAGGATGGTTTAGCCTCGCATGTTATAAAAAAAGCAAAAAGATAAATTAATCAAACAACACATAGACATATTGAATGATTAATGATAAATAACCTTACTTGATTAAAACATGAATTCAAGGTAGTACAATATGGTTTTGAGGCCCTAAAAACGACCTATAAAGCTCCTAAAATGAATAGGGTTTGTCTCCCTAGGTTTATACAAAGTTATCCCAAAGTTACACACTAAAACCCTAAAACGGATTTATATTTATAGAGATGTCGACGCGACGACGTCGCTTTGTAATCCAGACGCCGTCGCCACGTAGACGATTCTAGATCCTCTTTAAGTCGGTCACTTCCTAACGCCGTCGCCAAATTCCTGACGCCGTCACTAGATAGATCACGACGGCGTCGCTTTATGCCTGCGACGCCGTCTCCAACTGTTGTTTGCATAAATCTTCAAGAGATTTGGTGTAGGTCCTTAATCTTGTCCGTTTCTTCTCCAAATGAGCCCATGTCACGTGTATTTCCTCCAAAAGCCATCCAAGTGCTAAAAACCTGAAAACAAATGATTAAGCACGTAATCTAGGCATATTTGCATGATTTAGGGAGTTAAATTACCCTAAAATAGTGTATAAAATGACACCTCATTATTAATACATATGTGACAATGATCATTCTATATGTATGTTCACTTGCAGGTGTGTGTCTCATCTATATGTATGTAGTTGTAGAAATTTGAGATAAACTAGGCTTAGATTGACAAAAAAAGTAAATAAGAATAACTTATTTTCTACATAAAACAAGTTTGTTGGTATAAATTGACCACACCAAAATACAAACGGTTAGAAAACCAAAAAAACCAAAAAACCAAACCGAGATCGATAATAAACTGGAAAAACCAAACCGCCAAAAACCGAACGATTTTGACTTTTGGTTTTATAAAAACCGAATATTTAGGTTCGGTTTCGGTTTTAGCCAAAAACCGACCCAAACCGAACCGTGCACACCCCTACTTAGATGTATGACACCCTCATATACACTTTCATCATATAACATTTATCAAGAGATAAATGCCACTTTCATTGATTTTTTTTTGGGTAAAGGGGATTACCTAGGTAAAATATAGTAATCACATAAAAGGTTTAAGTACAATGAAATGTGGTTGAAGTACCACATTAACCTCAAGTAATGCTTGAACAACCACTTTCATTGATAGTTGATGAATAAGGAGTTTGGTTCGCATAACGTTTTTGAAATTGTAATATGTAAATAATTTAAAGAAATATAATTTTGTTGAAATATAATTTTGTTGAAATATTAATGTGTTGAAAATGTAATTGACAAAATATGTCGTTGTGTTTGTTTGGTTAGCAAGCAACGTAATTTAATTAAAAAATCGAAAAACTCAAATTACTAAAGTAATATGAATTTTTTTCTTCATATATCCAAAGTTACCATAAAATATTTACCATCTTTGCTAACCAATTTTACAAACGTTCTTCACCAAATACTCAGTTTTTACTTTAAAAAGCCTTTATATCCATGAAATCCGCAAGATTTGATAAGCAAGTCAAACCTTGCAAATTTTTAAACAATCGCAAGGTTGACCAATAAGGGGAAACATTGCGGATTTTTAGAAAAAGCTATATTTCTCATTTTTCTTCGGTTTCACGCTTAACGTAAAACTCAAAAGTTTTGGATATCCTTTTTCTCGTTAAGTACTTTTTGAATCACCAAAAAAGGAGTTTGTATGAGGAAGTCATGGCTGAAATACCACATCAACTTTATATTGGGAAGTGCTCATGTCATATCAAATAATTATACGACCGGAGATACGTGAGCCTATGAGGTCACACACGTATACACTGAGATACTACCATTATAAAGTAGTTAATATATTTATAGTAACTATATTAATTATATTTGTTATCATTTCACGATTTACTTAACGATCTTTAATTAGTCCGTTTGACGAATAAATAATGCAAGGCTATTAAATAAACATGTTAATAATGTAAGTCCAAAAACCAATATGGATAGTCCATATGGTATGTGGTTCGACCGACCATAGGGTAAGGAAAAGGAAACAAAGACTTAACTTGGCCCCTAAGAAATTGTATTGTATTAAGGTTAGCTTAAAACTCACCATATAAATATAATGTCCTTAGAAACAAGTTGGTTGATCTTTTCTCTGCTCTTTATACCAAAATCGATCGTAATTTAATCCCTAAAAGGGTTTGATTGTCGGTTTCAAGAAAACAAGAACAAGGGTTTCGTTTGTTGAATCGTGAACTTAGAATTAGCATTTGGGTATTAATCTAAGACGTGTAGTGTGGAAAATTCCGTAGAGAACACCTAATTTGGTGTTTAAGGTTGGTTCTTGAGTTTCATAACAAGAAAAGGGTATCGTTGCTCCATTCGACTACTTGATTCGTTACAAGAGGTTAGCACCATTTATTGTTTATGTTAATCTAGACAAATCATACAAGGTCCTGTTGGGTTGTTTATCCGCTTCCATACTCGTGTAAATAAGTGTTATTAGTTGTTAAATCCCAACAGTGGCATCACGAGCCATCGTATGATGTATAGGTTACATTAGTATACATAAAATTGACCTAAACTGAAGACAAATTCATACGGAGGTCCTGTTTGGGTTGTTATTATAATATTCCGCTTACGCATATCTCGTGTAAATAATGTTATTAGTTGTTAAATTCCGCAACAGTGCATCACAGTCCGATCGTAGGATGTCTAGGTAAATCATTAGTATTACATAAAATTACGCTAAACGGAATAGTTTTGCATTATGTGTTTATTTACTTGTTTTTAAAACAACCCTTAGGGCGATTTTTTCTAGTAAAAAGTGACTTTTATAAGTCTTAAAACCTAGTCTTGAAAACCCGTTTCGGGTTTATGTGTACTTTGAGGGGGGGTTTATTGCTTGCTTTGAACCTTTCGCCTTTTTTGACTTATATTGTATATTACTTCTGCTAATTGAATTCCATAACAAAAACATACATGTTTGTCATGGATTTGTAGATTATGTATAGTTAATGTGTTAACATGTGGTACGTGCAAATTCAATGATTATCTAGTCTATATGTGTGCTTTTTAATTTTTACGGGCCTGTTTGACACCGCTATAATTAAAAATTAATTCCTGTCACTCTGAGTAAAATTAGACAATCAAAATTTTATGGTAGATTCACGACTCATAGGCCTACAACTTTGTAGTTTAATGTAAAAGTTGGGAAAGAATCCTTCTAGGAGTTTTCGGGCCCTAAAGTCGAATAAAATCAGAAAATTGCCTGCTGATTTTAAAGACTAAAAGGGTTCTACTTGCTTTGGACAAGGTCTAAAAGCAAGTGAGAGTCCTATATTTAGGTTATTTCTTAGACCTTAGTTAACCTATCGGGCTTTCATGATGTCATTGACCCGAGCATAGGATTTCATCGAATAAGATTTTGCATGTTATAATTTGTTACTATATAATTGTTTTATTTATTTGCCCTTTATATCTTATTGTAACTTGTGTATAATTGAAAATTTATTTTTGCAATTAAATGGGACTAAATTACATTTAACCATAAATTAATGTCTTGCAAAGTTTTAAGCATATTGAGTTTGGTTTTATACAGTAATTTGCTCCTGCGAAAAACTTACAAGTACATTGATTTATGTTTATAAAAAAAATTGACAAAGTTTTCGTATTGTTTTATTAATGACCTATATACTTGAGTTGTTTACAATCAAGATGGTCTAGGGTTTGATTATGTTGTTTTATTAATGACCTATATACTTGAGTTGTTTACAATCAAGATGGTCTAGGTTTGATTATCCTTTAATGTTTTTTCGTGACAATACATGCTATTGCAATGTATTTGTTAATGATTGAAATACTTGAGTTTTTATAACTTTTGAGGGTGTCAATTTAGGGTTTGAATAATATTTAATCTTCTCCCATGATAAAACGTGTAATTACATTGTTTTAATAAAATGATTATTGTGTATAGTCCTTAATTTTATATCCACTTAGTTGCATATAAAATAAAAAGGACATTTTGATACATAAAAATCAAAACAATGAGAAAACTGTGTTTTTAAACTTGTGATACGAAGTTGTATGCATGCTTCTTCGTACACTTTTTGATACACTTGTTTTTATTAAAACAATATACCCGTAAAATTTAAGTCTTTGCCATCCAATATGAGTTCACTTGCAATTGATTTTTACTCTAGGACAGTCTTAGGTGAACTGCAACCCAAGGTGATAATGATCGAATGGTCAGACCTGAGATAAATTATCACATATTTTATATTGGACAACTTAATCGAGTATGGTTGGTCAAACCTTCGACCCGAGGCAAAGATGAGACGAAACATGCCTACATGACACTACACTAGTTGCTTGTATTATAGTGTCATGGGTCCCATAAACTATGAGTTGCACTCGTGATGCAATTGTTGCTCGTCGGTTACCTATTGAATTCATCATTCTATTTGACAGTCGGGTGTGATGTTTGAAGTTCATGTAGGATCTTATGCCTTTGAAAATTAATTGTTTTATTTAACCGCGGGTAGTTAATTGTTAAGGGATTATTATCGAAAATACTAAAATTTTGAACTTTGATTGTTTTGTAAATGGCTTTACCGCCCCAACCCATGAACAATACAACTATCATGTCAATTCTCGAGAAAGAGAAACTTTCTTGACCAAAATTTTTGGACTGGTACCAAAACATAAGGATTGTCCTTAAGGCTGAAGGAAAGCTAGCCATTTTGGAACAACCTTTGCCACCAAATCCTGCTCCTAAAGAGCCTGTTGTTGTACGTGATGCATACTTTATGTTGTTCAACGCACAAAAGGAGGTAGCATGTCTTATGCTTGTTAGCATGACTCCAGATGTTAGAAAGGAACGTAAAGGACTACAATGCAAATGAAATGCTACGGGATTTGAAAACTATGTTCCAACAATAGGGTGATCAGGAACTGTTTGAAACAGTTAAAGCATTTCATGCTTGCAAAAAGGCGAAAGGGCAATATGTTAGCTCATACGTCTTAATAATGAAGGAATACTTAGACCAATTAGGACGTCTTGGTTAACCCATGCCAAAGGAACTTGGAGTGAGTTTAATAATGAACTCTCTCTCTATCTAAGGACTATGATCAATTTTTATAGTACTATAATATGCGTATCATGAGGAAGAAAATAGTTGAGCTGCATGTTATGCTGAAGCTAGCTGAGAAAGGCATTCCTAAAAAAGGATGATGCTCCTGTCATCCTTGCGATAAGAGGAGGCAAGATCCATAAAAAGAAGAACAAACCGCAAGCTGCTAACAAAAAAGGAAATGGAAAGGGTAAGCAAGCTTATGCCTCCAAACCTAAGATCCCTTAACCAGCTAAAAAAGAACATCCAACTAAGGACTCGATCATCATTTCCATAAGGTGGGTCACTGGATGATGAACTATCATGTCTACCTAGTTGAGTTGAACAAAAATAAGACAAATACTAGCAGGGATAGTACTTCATGTATCTTCACTATAAAACTATACTCTTTTGCTAATAAATCCTAGGTGTATGACACTGGTTGTGATACTCACATTTGTAATACTACACAGGGTCTTAACGGAAGCCAAAAGGTGAAACAAGGCGCTTTAAACCTGTGTGTGGGCAATGGAATGCGTGCAATAGTTGAAGCGATTTGAAGTTTTGATTTAATTCTTCCTAGTGTTTATGTATTAGGCAATTGTTACTATGCACCTACTATCACTAGAGGTTTTGTTTAACTTTCGTGTTTGGTTGACGATGAATTTGTTCATAAGTTTACTGATTATGGCATTTCTGTTTTAAAAGATAATGTTATTTATTTTAATGGTATACCTTGTGATGGTATTTATGAAATTGATATGCATAATCTTGTTTCAAATGTTAGTTCTATTTATAATGTTAGCAATAAAATAATCAAGTGTAACTTGGACTCTACTAATCCGTGGTACTGTCGTCTTGAACATATAAACAAGAAACGTATTGAAAGGCTGCAACATGATGGGATTTTAAAATCAACTGACGATGAGTCTTTTTGATAAGTGTGTATCTTGTATATTTGGAAAGATGAAGCGTAAGCCTTGTCCACATCAAATGGAAAGAGCTAAAGATCTATTAGGAGTATTACATAATGATGTTTGTGGCCCTTTTAGAACTGTGACTAGAGAATGAGCTAACTACTTTATTACCTTTACTAATGATTATAGTTGGTATGGTTATGTTTACTTACTTAAACATAAACATGAGGTCTCTGAAAATTTTAAAGCTTTTCAAAGTGAAGTAGAAAATAAACTCGGGAATACCATAAAGGCTGTAAGATCCCAAATATACTACTTAACCATTTTCACATGTAAGAAATAAGCAAGACGATAAGAAGAAAAGAGATAGAAGAAAGGAAGAAAAGAGAGAAAGAAATGGAATGTTTGGATTGATACAAAAGAGTGTGTGTAAAACAAATGAATCAACCAACCCTTCTCCATTGTGGAGAAGGGGTATTTATACTTATGCACCTATGTTGGACGCTTAGGTTTCTTACTCGGACTGGGCTCAGGATTTGGTTGGGCTTTAGCCCACAACACGTGACCAATTAGCTTACATTAACGAGCCTGTTTACCCTTTCTAGCCTATTACAACATAATTCTAATAAAGACCGAAGATTCCATGTTTGACTCAATATTTTAAGGCTAACAATCTCCCCCGAAGCAAGGTCTTTGAGATTGTCTTGTCGTTGAGTTCTTGAGTCGAGTTCTTGGACTTTATCTTTGTTGTAGGCTTGTTCCTTCATGCTTTGTGATCTTTGATCTTTGATCATTTGTCATTGTCTTTTGACTTTGTCTTTAGTTCCGAGATCTTTCAAACTTTCTCCTTGTTTGTCTTTATCATCATTGCCATCTTGGGATCTTGTGTCTTGATCAACATGCTCATACTATGCATCATCCTGAAAGCTTGCTAACAATCTCCCTTGACAATATTTGTCTTGATAATCTTGATATCTTTAAGGAAGATCTTGAAAATTAGAGTTTGCGAAAGTCTTTGTCTTTGTTTGAACTTTAGCATTCTTGATTCTTGAATCTTGATGCTTATAGTAGTCTTTCTAGCTTGAGCATGAGCATGTGGTAATAAATCTAACTCAGTTGGAGTGAGGCTGCAACACCGTCGTTTGTACCTGCATTTTAATGTTAGTGATAAACAACAGGTATGGACGAATATGGCTTTGTCATTCATCTGAGTATGGTTGTGTTAACCTCCGGTTTCGTGACGACCGACCTGTAATCAGGTAGATTCAACTTAGAAGAATCTCTTTGACAGGGTTTCCAACTTAAAGCGTAAGATCCTCTACCACAGATGTATTAGATTCACCATGCTTGCTTGTTCTCGTTACCGGAACGTCTCAAAGCAGACAACATGATAAGAGTGAATCAGTTAGTTACTATCTTACTGATTGAGTCGTCAATTCATTTACTGGACAAAATCGATATCCAGTTGTCACAAGTTTGATTCATATAGAATCTCGCAAGTCACCTACCGCAGAGCTGTTTGATGTTGACTCTGGAAGGATTTCCATCGTCACTGTGAATACTAAAGAGCATCACTCTGATGTTCTGGCAAAATCACAAGGATATTGCGTAGGACTCTTTGTTATCACTTGTGTTCTAGATGTTGAACAATCAAGTGTTTATCAGGAAATGTGTCCTAATGAGATTTATAGATTGATCTCTTGGCTCTAGACTCGATTAGTGCGTTTTGGTTTTAGTGATCGAAGGCTGGAGCAGACTGTCACCTATTCAATATCAACTAACCCGGAGTGAGAAAGTCAATAGAAGGCGTGTTGATCTCTGTGATAAATGAGACAAGAATCTTTCGAGAAAAAATTGAATGGCTAGGAAGGGTTGTGCATTGCATCACTGGGTCTATGATGTCTTGTCTTCAATACGAGAAATCATCTATGTGATTCTGATAGCATATGTATTGACCCGGATTTTGCCTATGTGTATGGAGGGCTTCTTTCTTTAGACCCTTTATCCTTACATTTCCTTTTTCATTCTTCAACCCCTTCAATGCTTACCAAGACGTCATTACTAACACCTTGTTGACTAATTAGATGTTGTTTTTGGCCTATTTTGGTTATAAATTGTCGGCTTGTTTTGGTTATAAACCAAGCAATGCATCTTCTAAAAAGGTTTGCAATAAGTGATTGTAAGAAAATTGGGCGTAAGGTTGGTGTGCCTTAACATGGTATGTCATCATTGGTCTGGTCAATTCAAGAAGACATGTATGTTGTATAATTTAGTAAGCCATGGTTCTTTTTATGCTTGCCTAAAATATTGTAGATACGATGTTACATATTTAAGTATTGAATTTTATATTTACATATATTTTGGCAAATCTTTCTTTTGCTACTTGGATGAATTCTTAATAGGCGGTGATTTTTGTATTCAGGATATTCAAAAAATTATGCACGGACGTGGTAATGTTGCAGTGAGGAACGTGGAAGAAATCGATAACAGGAGGTTTGGCGTTTAGGAGATTGGAAAAATATAAGTTCATGAATTTCTAAGAGCAAACGAATCTCGATCTTCTCATGTTTAAAACAATCTTCATGATAATTCAATTCATGGCTAACTCGCTATCGTTTAAGGTTTTGCAATTGCATATTTATCGTGTTTATTTTCTCTTTGTTCAGATACATTGTTACACATTTTAATTATTAACTTTGGGTTTCTATTGTTTTCGGCATGTACATATTAAAGTTAATTCTCTTATACTTGCAACCATGCATAGATAACACACGCTCCAACACTCGATATTTTCATCTTTGATCCTTTTATCAATGACCAAAATGCTCCCATAGCAAGTTGCAAGTATCTGCATTCTATTACGAAAAACATGTATTAAGCGAAAATTATTGGATATTAGGCTCCGCAGCAACGCGCAGCCGCCTAATGCCTCGTTGTATCTACGAGAATATCTTTTATCAAAAAAATCATTTGGGGGCGAAATATACATTATCTTTTATGGCGTCAATAGATTTTATATGTGATAACAAGTCTCTTAGTTTGATATGAATTTTCTTTCCTATTTTGTTGTTTGGGTTTAAAAATGGCTAATGTTCGTTGTTAGCCAACTCACAAACCCGACAACAAATAAGGTGGTTGAAAGAAGTCAAATCCCAAACACCCCTAATAAAAAAGATTTTGCTCCTTGTTTGACCTCTTCAAATTCCTACAAACAAAGGGTTTAAGCACAGAAATAGTTTAATGATGACACGATTGCATTAAATGATGCTGAGAAACATTGTTAAGAGAATAGGGATCAGATCATCTGATGAAAGGCTCAGAATCAAACGCTTCTTATGCACTAACAATAAAAATGGGTCATTATTAACTCATCATGACTCGTATCGAGACCTTGACAAGCTTGATTTCATGACTGCTGCCAAGATTCTATTCATTACTCCTCCTAAACACAAGAAATTTGGGTACCCTTTTTTGTATATTACTTGAATTTGCATTTTGTCAAATTTATGGCACCTTTAGTTATTGATTGTTAGTTAAAGTTGTTCTTTAGTATGTATTAGAGAGCATGATACCCTGCGCCGTAGGACCCGTTATAGACCTATGAAGGCGCCATAGCATACGGTTGCCTGCCCATTAGGTGCGGTGCCATGCCATGGCCATGACAAGCGTTGTCGTTTTTTAGTTTATCATAAATCAATAAAAAGCGAAGTGAGTGTGTTTTTTTGGTTGCGTGTTATAGGGCAAAAGCTGACTTGGCGGGTGCTATAACACGGCAAGCTAAAAGCGTACAGTGAACTGATCATTTGTTGAGAGTATGTTTAGCCTTGAAAATGATGTAATGTGATGCGACTGTTGTATTTGGTTGCTCCTTGTATTGTGCTAAATGACATTTTAGGTTATTGTCCATGATTAATGTAGCAATTACACTTGGATAGCGATATGTTAAGATTTGACGCTGTATGGATGTAGGCGTCGAAAGTACCATAAGTAAGGATTAGGATAATGTGTATGGAAAATGGATTCAGCAACAAGGAATAGCCTGATATGACCGAATGACTATTTGCTGAATGAAAAGTGACTTTTTGGTAGGTTTTATGAATGAGAAAGAAGTTACTATTTTAAATTTCTATATAATGTAGGATTGAAAGAAATATGATTGATCCATAGGAGTTCTGAATCGGTACAACATTGAAAAATCATTAATTATACTTCTTAGACAATGCAACATTCTTGATTCGTCTCTTGGAGCAGTGAAGCAATATCACTTACATTAATAGTGCTAGAAGATGTTTAGATCATGTCGTACTTTATTACATCTTTTCTATTTTCTATGCGTCTATGTGGAATGTGGATTACTCATAGCTTACTAAATGATATACAAATTAAGTAAAAGGTTATAGGATCTACACATATTTGATTTTATGAGCTACGAATTTGTACATTCCAGTAACTGTCACTCTTCAATACATTCAGACCAAATACATCCCTTAAGATAGGAAACATTCGCTGCTTTTTCAAATCGCTTAGCTAAAAGCGTACAAATAACTGATCATTTGTTGAGAGTATGTTTAGGCTTGAATATGATGTAATGCAGTTCTATTGTATTTGGTTGCTCTTTGCAATGTGCTGCTGGGCCTTACAGGTTATGGTTCATGATTAATATAGCACTTGCTCTTAGATAGCATAATGTTAATATTTAACTCCAGACGAATTTAGACGTTTAAAGTGTCGTACGATGTCGATAAGTAAGAATGATGAGAAATTGAGAATGTCTAGGACACAGGGGCAGATCTAATAGTTGGCTAGGTGTTATAAGCTAGGATTTTTGTTATAAAATCGGCCGTTTTCTTGTTTTATTAATCTACTTTTGTTTTTCTTTGTGCTATATATAGATTTGGTATGCTGCTGTACTCAAACCGTCTGCAATAATATTGATATAGCCCAAAGTTAACCTATAAGCCCAATAAGTGCCTAGAATCTTGTTTAGCCAAAAATTGGGTAAACTATAAGTTTGAACTTGGGTGAAAAACAATTAGTACCACACTAAATTTGAACTGAATATATGCCATCGCCAACTAAACATGTACAATGAACCTGATCATTTGTTGAGAGTATGTTCAGGCTTGAAAGTGATGTAATGTGATTCCATTGTATTTGGTAGCTCTTTGTAATGTGCTGAATGTGCGTTTTAGGTTTTCGTTAGTATAGCACTTGCACTTAGATAGCAAAATGTTAAGTTTTAATGCCGTATGGATGTTGACATCGAAAGTACCATAAGCAAGGATGATGACAATGTGTAGGACATGGTATCAGCAACAACTTAATAGCCTGATATGGAATGACTATTTGCTGAAGGAAAAATGACTTTCTGGTAGTTATGAATGAGAAAGAAGTTACCATTTTAACCTTCGATATAGTGTAGGATTGAAAAAAATATGAGTGATCGATAGGAGTTCTGAATCGGTACACAAACATCGCAAAATCATTACTAATACCCCATGGACAATGCAACACTCCTGATTCGCCTCTTTTGGAGCAGTGACGCAATATCACTTACACTGATAGTGCTAGAAGATGTTTAGATCATATCATACTTATTTACATCTTTTCTATGTGTCTCTGTGGGACGTGGAATAGATTTAGCTTACTACTTGATATACAGATCAAGTAAAAGGTTGTTGGATCAATATATATATTTGAGTTTACGAGCTACGAATCTGTACATTCCAGTAACTGTTACACTTCAATACATTCAGTCCAAAACTCCAAATACATCCCCTAAAATAGGAAACATACGCTGCTTTATCAAATCGCCAAGTTAAAAGCGTACAATTAAATGATCATTTATTAATATAGCACTTGCACTTAGCATATTGTTAATATTTAACTCTATACGAATAAAGACGTCTAAAGTGCCGTACCATAAGCAAGAATGTTGAGAAATTGAGAATGTATAGGACACAGGGGCAGATCTAATGGTGTGGCACATGCCACACGTGGAATTTGCTTATAAGCTAGGATTTTTGTTATAGAATTGGACGTTTTCTTGTTTTATTAAGCTACTTGTGTTTTTTTCTTTGTGCTATATATAGATGTGGTATACAGCTGTAGTCAAATTGTTCTGCAATAATATTGATATAGCCCTAAGTTAACGTATAAGCCCAATAAAGTGACACTAGAATCTTGTTTAGCCAAAAATTGGGGAAATTATAAGTTTGAACTTGGGTAAAAACAGATGAGGTTTTCCCTCTTCAGGTTACCCCGGGAGGGCGAGCCTTTTTGGACCATTTCCAACCCTTCCCTAGTCACCTTTAAATGTACACACCTAGCGAGGTTTGAACCTTTCACCTCTTGTGAGGAAACCAAGGACCTTACCACTAGGCCATTTGGTGATTCGTATGGTAGTAAATTTTTAGATAAACCCATTTAAATGAGATAACGATTCTAATTATTAGTCACACACATAATATCGTAGTTTTTAGCTTTATATTAGTGTTGTTTGGATGATATATTGATAGATGAAAGTTCTGAATTGGCAGATTTTATAAGTTCAGCGTAAGGCAACTCATCCCAGACAAACATTGCAAAGTCATTAGTTATGCATCACAGACAATGCAACATTCTTGATTTGCATCTATTGATTAGTCAGTAGTGAGGCAAAATACTAATGTTGATAGTGCTAGAAGACTTGGAGATCATATCATTCTTCTTTACATCTTTTCTATTTGTGTGTGTGTATTAACTTAGCTTGGTTTACAGTTTAAGTAGAAGGTTATAGGATCCATGTATATTTAAGTTTACAAGCGAATTTTTACATTCCAGTAAAGTTACACTTTAATACAGTGAGCAAACATAAAATCAGTCCAAATACACCCCTTATAATAGGGAGGCTATCAAAAGCATAACAAATGCATGGCTTTTCGTTCACCAAATTCTAATGAAACTTTTACCAGGTCTATTATTTATTTCCAAACAATGTTGATTGTGAAAGGTTTAATGCTTAAACCTTATAACCAATTGCGTCAAATGTACAAATTGGTGATAAACCAGTTATGGAAAGTTTCATTTTGAAGTGTCTCGTATTAATTGAAGGAGTTCAGTTATGGAAAGTTTCCTTTCTTGGTGGAAATGAATATTGAGGTAAGGTGTGTTCTCTTCCGTTATAATATCAAATTGTTCTCAGTAGATATTTGAACCTTGGAAGTTATTGGCTACTATGGCCCATGTCATGAAAAAAGTAGCCTGCAGAGATATAGAATTGAAACTTTGAAAGGTCCTTAAGGGTGTTTTGGATAGATGGCTTTAGTCAAGTGATGATGCCTTGCTACTGAAGCAGCTTAATCAATTGAGCGAGTCTTGGTGAGAGGACTACATTCTTTGATTTTGGTTGTTCTCCTATAGTCAATGGAAATGTAGTCATTTGTACTGAAGTTTCCTATCTGGATAAGGTCCTTGACTTCAACTAGAAGTCATATTCTATTCTGCTTGAGATTCTTATGAAGTAGCTTGCTTTGTTATCGAGTGTAATATTGAGGTTAGCAGGCTGGGTTGGATAGATGCGCGATGGAGATTCGCCCATTTTCCTTCCCTTAGTGAGGTACGGAGTGAACTGCTAAGGAAGGTTGTGGGTTGATTTTCATTCTGGGAAATGTAGTCCTTTGTGTGTCTGTTGCTTATCAGTATTGGTATTGTAGTATGTGCTGATCAAAAGGTTAAAGATTGTAAGCTGTCTGAGTTTTGGAGGACTTCTAGTGGGTTAGAGGTGTTTGACATTGGTATAGCTTGTTGTAGAGTATTTGGATTAGAATTCTAACTGTTGTAGAGACTTCTTTTTATTTTTTGATTGTTGTTTTGGCTGATAATGAGGACTGTCCATTATTCAGCAATTCAAACAATCCAGTTTGTAAAAGTCAAATATTATGTTTGGTGATAATATATTCTTACACCTTTTGGAGAAATTGATAAAACCAGACACTTATTATAATCAAATTTAACAACTGCCATGGACAACTCCAATCAATATTCAGGTTAGAAACTTGCCATAGTCATTAGGCAACAGTAACATGACAAATGTGTGGTATAAATATAAGCTATACAATCTAAAATGTCATTTAGTTTATCATAGTAGCTCCCATTATATAATGAATAAGATTGGTCTTATGTCTGTTTTACACTTATTGTAGTGAATTGGATGTATACTTATGAGTATCTTTCTGATGCCCAGGCTTAATTTTCATCTGGTTCAGCTCTTCTTCGTTTGTTTTCCTTCACTGGGTATACATATCTCAGCTCATCAAGCTCAAAAGTTGTAAGGTAGTTCATCTAATAGCTCTGTTTTTACATGCATCAGCTGTGTATTTGGTTGCTCAGTATGCTCGCCATGAAATGAAGAAAATGGATGCTGTAATCAAACTCCCCTCACTTAATATATGCGTTTGTTGACAGTTCTGGTTTTTTACTCATCAAGTTAATTGCAGCAATTGGAAAAGATGAAAATTGAAGAAGCCACGAAGGTAAAGGCAGCCGAAGAAGATGTTATAAAGTCTAATCCACAATTATTGGAGGTAAAAGAAAGACTTGATAGTTTGGAAAAGACCGTTAAGGAAATGGTGACAGAATCCAAAACCCAACGAAGCATTAAAGTTTCAGAATAACAACACGAATGTGGCAAAACACAGCTTACAGGCAAGACTGTAGTTGAAGACTGTTCGAATAAACACGCTTCAAATAAGCAGGAAACACAACAGACTGACAATCAAAAGGCTACACAAGAAGGTCCGTCTAGTGATAAGAAATAAGCAACAAAGGTTCGTGTATCAGATGTGATTGGGCTCTGCTATAGGACTGAAATTCCAGATCATTGATCCAATTTTGTTTATCCAGTTTTTTGCTTTCCTTTATAAGGATGAAGAGTGATGTTGCAAATGTCTATGAGATGTCTTCCTTCGCAGTTTTCTCTGCAGTTTTCGTAGTTTAACATCTCACATATTTTACATCACATGTAACATCTTATGAAACTTACTCTCATTCATTAACCTATAATACAATTCTCAAATGTTTGACTATTAGTTTGACCGCATGCTACAGTGCCAATCACAATTGGGCCAAACAATTAGCCCATAATCTGGCCTAACTTCTGATCCAAAGTAAAAAAAAAAATACAAAATGCTATAGTGCCAACCAAAGTGGGCCAAAAAGTTAGCCCACAATCTAGCCCAACATCTGACTCGAAGTAAAAAAAAAAGGGAAACAAATAACACCTAAAAAAAATTTAACGGCCCGAAACAACGCGCGTGACATAAACTCATATAAGGGAAAAAAAAACAAATTATTAAACATGATACCGAAAAAATAAACCCGCAGCGTAATTCCATAAAATTATACTAAAAAAAAGAAAAAAAAACCTTTAAACATGAGGCCCAACACATATGCCCATATAAGAAAAAACAAACTATTAAACATGAGATCGAAAAAATTAACCCGAACAAAAAAAAAACAATTAATGGCCCGCAACAACGTGCGAAAAATTAACGCCCCGCAGCAACGCGCGGGTAATCCTGCTTGTTACCCAAATCTCCTAAAATTATATTAAAAAAAAACCCAAATAGCAAAAAAAAAACAACTTTATAAAACTATGTCATTTTGACATAGTGCTACAGTAACCGGCCCATCGGCCTCTCACTTTGGTCGGCCCATTTAACACTTTTTTTTGGGTTTTTCTTTTTCTTAACTACGCAACTTTAAAAAAAAATTGCTCGGCACAAAATAGGAAACAAAATTACAAAAGTACTTATTTATTCAGATCAAAAAATATCCGCGACATGAGACCAAACACATAAGCCCATATAAAAAAAGAAACTATTGCACAAAATAAAAAAAAATAAAAATTTGCTCGGCACAAAATAAGAATTTTTTTTACAAAAGTATTGATTTATTCAGATAAAAAAATACCCACGACATGACGCCCAACACATAAGCCCATATAAAAAAACTATTAAACACGAGACAGAAAAAATAAAGCCGCACAAAATACAAAAAAAAAAAATTAACGTCCGCATAACACATATTTACCCAAATCTCATAAAATTATATTTAAAAAAACCCAAATAGCAAAAAAAAAACAACCTTTAAACACATAACTTTAAAAAAAATTAGCACACGCAAACCACACTTATAAAACTTTAAAATTTTACCATACAAATTTAAAAAAAAACACCCATATCTATTATAAAAGAAACACCGCCCCGCAGCAACGCGCGGGCAACTATGCTTGTTATATACATATAGTAGAATAAAACTACGTCGTTTATACATAGTTTGCTACAGTATTGCTACAGTAACCGACCCATTGGGCTCCTACTTTGGGCCGGCACATTTGACACTTTTTTTTTTCTTTTTCTTTAACCAGGCAACTTTAAAAAAAAATTTGCTCGACATAGATTGTTACAGTGGTGCTACAGTACCGGCCCATTGGGCTCCTACTTTGGGCCGGTCCATTTGACACTTTTTTTTTGATTTTTCTTTTTCTTTAACTAGGCAACTTTAAAAAAAAAATTGTTCGCCACAAAATAGGAAACAAAATTACAAAAGTACTTATTTATTCAGATCAAAAAATATCCGCGACATGAGACCAAACACATAAGTCCATATAAAAAAAAGAAACTATTGCACAAAAATAAAAAATAAATTTTTTTTTTGCTCGGCACAAAATAAGAAAAAAAAATTACAAAAGTATTGACTTATTCAGATCAAAAAATACCCACGACATGACGCCCAACACATAAACCCATATAAAAAAATAATATTAAACATGAGACCGGAAAAATAAAGCCGCACAAAATACAAAAAAAAATAAAAAATTTAACGGCCCGCATCAACGCGCGGGCAATCTTGGTTAACACATATTTACCCAAATCTTATAAAATTATATTAAAAAAAAACTAAATACCAAAAAAAGCAACCTTTAAACACATAATTTTTAAAAAATTAGCACACGCAAATCACACTTATAAAACTTTGAAATCTTATCATACAAATTTAAAAAAAAACACCCATATCTGTAATAAAATAAACACCGCCCCGCAGCAACGCGCGGGCAACTATGCTTGTTCCTATACCATGGTGTACAAATGAATAGGTGATATAAGTTGAATGATTTGTTGTAATGGCGTTTAAATGAATACCAATACATTGGTCAAAGTTGATGCGTTAAATCGAATGGACCAGGTTTGTAATTAGTCACGTTTTAATAAATGTCTAGCTACGCTATAGTCTTCTACTACCTAATGTGCACATCACTAGCAAAAAAAAAAATAGATCAAGTAAATTAAGTAGGTTTCATGCAATCCTAAGTAAAAACTAATTGATTTAGCCAAATGTGTTAACAATGAACAAAATACAATAAACAAAAAAAAATTAACGCCCGAGAATCAACGCCGCGGAACAATCTTGCTTAACACATATTTACCCAAATCTCATAAAATTATATTAAAAAAAAACCCAAATAGCAAAAAAAAAACCTTTAAACACATAACTTTAAAAAAATTTAGCACACGCAAGAAAGAACTGAAAAAACGAAGAAAAAAAAACAAACAAAAAAACAAAACAATTAAAAAGCAAAAAAGAAAGACACCAAAAAAAACAAACAAAAAGAAAACTAAAGAATATACAAACGAAAACAAATAAGCCAAGATACAACATATAAAAAATCAAAAAAAGTATTCTGACAAAAAAACGAAGACAACAAATAAAGACAAAAAAAATCCAAAATATAAGCACGCAAAAGCCACAAAAAAAAAACCCCACTTATAAAACTTTAAAATTTTCCCATACAAATTTAAAAAAAAAAACACTCATCTCTATTATAAAAGCAATAAAAAATGGGCACCGCCCCAGCAGCAAACTCGTCGGGCACCCATCGCTTGGTATAAACAGATAGTAGAATAAAACTATGTCGTTTTTGACTAGTTTGCTACAGTATGCTACAGTAACCAGACCCATTGGGCTCTTACTTTGGCCGGCAAATTTGACCACTATTTTTTTTTATTTTTCTTTTCCTTAACTAAGGCAACTTTAAAAAAAAATTTGCTTCGAGCATACTTTTTGGTACATTGTGCTTACAGTATACCGGCCATTTGGGCTCCTAACTTTGGGCCGGCCCATTTTGACACTCTTTTTTCTTTGTTTCTTTAACTAGGCAACTTTAAAAAAAAAAATAAGCTCGCCACAAAATAGTGAAAACAAAATTACAAAATACTTATTATTCAGAACAAAAAATTATCCGCGACATTAGACAAACACATAAGTCCATAATAAAAAAAGAAACTATTGCACAAAAATAATAATAAAAAAAAATATTTTTTTTTTTGCTTGGCACAAAATAATGAAAAAAAAAAATTACAAAAGTATTGACTTATTCAGATCAAAAAAATACCCACGACATGACGCCCAACACATAAACACCATTATAAAAAAAAATAATATAAACATCGAGACCCCGGAAAAATAAAGCCGCACAAAATTACAAAAATAAATAAATAATAACGGCCCGCATCACAAACGCGCGTGCAATCTGGTAGACACATATTTACCTTTAACCCCAAATCTTATAAAATTATATTAAAAAAAACCCCAAACACCCAAAAAAGCAACCTTTAAACACATAATTTTTAAAAAAATAGCACACGCAAATCACACTTATAAAACTTTGAAATCTTACCATACAAATTAAAAAAAAACACCCATATTTGTAATAAAATAAACACCGCCCCGCAACAACGCGCGGGCAACTATGCTTGTTCCTATACCATGTTAGAGGTGTACAAATGAATAGGTGATATAAGTTGAATGATTTGTTGTAATGGCGTTTAAATGAATACCAATACATTGGTCAAAGTTGATGCGTTAAATCGAATTGATCATGTTTGTAATTAGTCACGTTTTAATAGATGTCTAGCAACGTTATAGTTTTCTACTACCTAATGTGCATACCACTAGCAAAAAACAATAGATCAAGTAAATTAAGTAGGTTTCATGCAATCCTAAGTAAAAACTAATTGATTTAGCCAAATGTGTTAACAATGAGAAAAGGCAAACAATTAATCAAACAATCAAAAGACAACATATTGAATCATTGCTAGTTTAATAAATTTTTGCCGTTAAAAAAAAACAAGGTATGCCTTAAAAATCGTCTATCTAGCAGCTCTCAAAGACTATCAAAGTTTCCACACGAATTATGAAAATAATGCAAGTATATATATAGGAATTTGGGTTTGACGGCGTCAGGTTATGCCCGTGACGCCATCTTCGGTTTTAGGGTTTTCTCTACCGCCTCCTTTTGACGGCGTCACAAAGGTTGTGACGTCATCCCTTGGACATTTTGACGCTGTCAGCCAAGTCGTCGGGATTTAATGAGTCGTCAAACTTGATTTCTTTTTTAGCACTTTCTGGGCACTTCTGGTCAAGGCGTCAGAAAGGTGGTCATGAAGTTGAAATGTGTTTTTTGCCTCCGTTTCTTCTCCAAATCGAGCTATGGGGTAAAAAAGCCAAAATGAGTGATTTTAGCCCTTATAAAAATAAAACTGATTCTTGAACCCGTTTAACGCTCATGTCACGTCGAGGTACTGCAGAAGAAAAAACTGCAAAATCCGATCCAATTTATCGTAATCGATTAGTTAACATGTTGGTTAACCGTATTCTGAAACACGGAAAAAAATCATTGGCTTATCAAATTATCTATCGAGCCGTGAAAAAGATTCAACAAAAGACAGAAACAAATCCATTATCTGTTTTAAGTCACGTGTATTCCATCCAAGTGTTTCCCCAGTACCTGAACGAAATGACTTAATACAATAAACGAGCATATTTGCATGATTTTAGGGGTTAAATGACCTCGAAAAGTGTATGAAATTATATCTCATCAAATATTCATACACTTTGGATTTGCTTGTCTACCTAATAAGCTTTTCTACCTAATAAATAGTAAAGTCGGGGGAATTTAAGACACGTCATTAGAACCGAATAAAAATAACCGAACTGAATTTGTCAAAACGAACCGAACCAAATTAAGTATTTGGTTTTCGGTTCGGTTATGGTTTTGGCAAACTAAATCGAAAATCGAAAACCGAATTTATATAAATATATATATTTATATATAAAAATTTAAAACTCTTTCCTATTATAAATATAATAATTTTTAAAGTTAAAAATCTTTTTGGTGGTAAAAATCTATATAAACAAATGAATAAATAATTATAATGATGTAATTCGGGTTTTTAATTTTCGTTTTCAGTTATTTGATTCCGTTCAATTAAGTTTGAATTCGCTCTGAGTAAATTTTTGATTTTACCAAAAAAAAATTAACCGAACAGATGAGAGTATTGGACCAGCATGTTGGCCCATACAAAACAAGTAATGGGCCGAATTGGGCCTTTTGAAAGTAATTGCTGAATTGTGTGTCCCTGGTGATAACTACTGTGTATATCAAACGAACCCTAACATTTTTGTTCTTCTCTTCTACAGGTTCAGCCTCTCTTTTTCTGCCGGTAATTATCTAAACAATAACTTGTTTACAATTATATTATATTTCTTCCTTTTATTTTTGTTAACCTATATAGTTTGTAGTTGTTCAGAGGATTGAAAATACCTAGATTTTACTGATATTTGCTTTTTAGGACTCTTTAGAAAAAAAAGTAGGATAATCAATGAAGGAGCAAGCTATTCACAATATTAATTATTGTCTTTTAGTTTTGTATAAATCTAAAGTCTAGAAAATAAGTGATTTTTTACTTATTTGTTATGGTCTTTTTTGCTTTTTATAAATGATATATTACCTTTTAGTTATTGGCTGCTACTTTGATAATAACTTTGTTGACACTATTTTGATTAATATTTCGAGGAGGGAGCTCAAGTATTTTTCGGTGTTCTAGTTAGGAAGTAGAACCTACATGCCATGCTATGGTAAATTAATAAAATTTGTAACTTGGTCTGCTGTCTGTTGACATATCTAAAAGCATTCTACTTCATTGTATATTGCGGGACACATGCTAAACTTCTTATATGGCTTCAGGTAGAATCAACCATAATGGCTGAAGAAGAACCAAAGCCGCTTAACTTTGTTAATGAGATTGTTCTGAAGAAAAGGAAGAACAATGAGGATTGGGCAAATAGAAGGAAAGAGCAGTTGGAACAAAGGGTTAAGAAGTCCAAAAGTGATAATTTTGTTATCAAGAAGCCCGAACAGTTTATCAGAGAATACCGTGATAAAGTAAACTTTTTTACACCAAAATGGGAGTTACTGGTACCATTTTAATTTACTGATTTTACCCTGAAATTGGTTTGTTATAACCATTTTTCGCCTTTTTTATGGTCCAGGAAGCTGATCTCATCAAAATGAAACATCGAGGAAAGCGACCAGTAAAAGCATCTATGTTCCCTCGGTCAAAGCTCCTGTTCGTCATACGTATTCAAGGGTCCGTCATCAATGATATTTCATTACTCTTTGGCAATGGTTATGCTCCATTGTTTTTTCCTTCAAGTGTTATAATTTATGTTCTCTCTTTTTTCCAGTAAGAACGACATGTGTCCACAAACAAGGAAACACTTGTACTCTCTAAGACTGAGGAGGGTGTTCACTGGCGTTTTTGTCAAGGCAAATGAGAGAGTATTGGAAATTCTACAGAAAGTGGAACCGTATGTGACTTATGGGTAAGTGATTTATATAAGAGACTGTTTGACCTTTTTTAAAAAACGTGAAAGTATTATGGTGCCTTACATAACACTTGGTATTTTTTGACATTTTAAAGGTACCCTAACCTCAAGAGTGTAAACGAGCTGATATACAAGAAGGGTTTGGCAAAAGTTAACAAACAGGTCTTTCCTTTGACAGACAATAACATCATTGAACAGGTATATGATTTGTTTTTCACGGGTCTTCTTGTTTCTGTCTTTTTCAAGATTTATAGATATTAATTTGAGATATTGTCTATGGCAGGCAATGGGTGAGCACAAAATTATATGCATAGAAGACGTTGTTAATGAGATTGGGAATGTGGGTCCACATTTTAAGGAAGTCTGCAGTTTCTTGTGTCCTTTCAACCTGAACAAGCCGGATAACAAGGTATTGCAGGGTAAGAAAAAGCCGTTCAAGAATGGAGGTGATTCTGGTAATCGTGAGGATCAAATCAATGAGTTGATTAGTAAGATGAATTAACTCTATATGTCGAAACATAAGATAATTGAATCTTTTCTGTTGTTAATTTTGATTGAGTGTGGACCAAGAGGTATTTTGACTTGTGTACTCAACAGTAATATTAGCCTTCTGTTCTTTTACGTCTTCTCTGGTTTTGCCTGATTATTGTACCTTATATGGTCAAAGCTTTGTTTTTTTTTTCTCCCTTCTCCAGCATTTTTTGCTTCAGGAATTTTGTTTACTTGTTTTCATGTACACTCTTTCCGAGTAGTGGTGATTCATCTTAGACGGTTCAGGTCTCTTATTTGGTTGGAGCATGTTGTGTTGTATGCCATTTAGGAACATGATTTGGTGATTCATCTTAAATATTCTAGTTTAAACCAAATCTTTCATTATTTATAAGTTAACGAGGGACAAAAGGTGTCTGTGCAAACCAAAGAGACAAAATTTGAAAAAAACTCCTATAAAAAATGCAGCTTCACGGAGCTAAACAATAAAAGACTTTAAGAATAAGTACCCATATTTAGCAAAAAACCATTTCAGTCCAACCACATAATGTTCCATTTACAACTTTTGAAATTATGAGCAATTTTCACAAGTCTTCTCCAAACCTACTTTACAGCTTTAGGATAATTATGACTCCATCTATATTCCAAATTCCAATCTTCATACTTTACGAAAATAAGTCATAGTTCAAGTTTGTCACTTCTGCATCCTTATCTCTTTCCATCATGACAAATTATGCTTTATGCCGCAACGCCTTAACTCGACCAATTTTCAGTCCTTCCATACAAATATCTATTTCAGTATAACTGACTTCATCATAAGATCAGCTTTACAATGCAGAACTACTAAATTGGAATACTTGATTTACAACAGGGACACTTGCTTTATACATGCTGTGACTACTCCTTCAAGCGTCCTGAAAAATTCATAGTATTTGAAGGTCAATGCTCTTTCTTTCTTTAAAAAATGTCAAACGGAGAACGTCTACAGATGTTAAACAACATATCATGAAACTTAAATGTAAATTTGGTTTGCTGTAACATGGATGAGGTTAATACTACTTATGGGGTGTTTGGTTTAGCTTATAATCTTGGCTAATAGGCTTATTTGAGTTTGGAAAAGCTAATAAGCCCACTTTTTCAGATTATGACTTTTATCAACTTGAGCTTATGGACTCAAATAACTCATATTGATAAGCTCTAAGTAAAAGTGAGCTTTTGAGTTTATCAAATTTCAAATAAAGCCCATAAACCCACAAAATATGCTAATTCAAACACCCCTTTATTAGTGGTGGCGTCAGAATTTCTACTATATAACAAAAGGTAGAGGTCATTAGGGCCCATAACAACCGTTAAGCTCCAAGACAAAAATTAAAAAAAAAACAATGAACAATATTAAGTGTATGTGAACAGTAATATGAACAGTAGTAACGACCATTACCTAATGGTCGTTAGGTAACGACCGTTACTTTTTTATTTTTTATTTTTATAAAAAAACTATAATAATATAAAAAAATTAGTTCAACACAAATTTTACGAAATTAGTCCTTCATGTTCGTGAATTATCCTTACGAGAATAGTCCCTGAGGTTATCCGTTGGTTGCAAAGTTAGTCCTTAACGTAAAACCTCGCAATAATCGTAAAACGACACAGTACGCAAACACCCCGCGGCGAAGCGCGAGTTCGCAAACCTCGTTGTCTATAATTTGTCATAAATTAAGCCTTTAAGGCATAAAACTCATCGCTAAGATACTTTAGATTGCAAGTGCAAGGAGTAAATATATAAGAAAATACGTAACTGATTAGAAAAAAACATTCTTGTTATCATGCCTAAAATTACAGATGCCATGTTGCCGACTGAATTTGAGTAACGCGACCATTGATGACCCAAAGATGAAACACGACGCATATCAACCCGTGTAATGACTAAATGCGTCAAATAAGTAAATCATCGAGCTGACAAAAAATTACACCAAGAGAGTCATAATCTGAGACTACTTTTTTATTTTGACGCCTTATGAAGACGGAAATTTTGTTGTTTTTGTTGGGTTTAATCTTGATGGGCTGTGTCCACGGGTCATGGTTCAGTGGGTATGGATCTCAGAAGTGGGTTGCTCCATTTAGCATTTGAATAAAATAAAGTGGGGTTTACCAAGTCTTTGTGTTTGACCGTGTATTAGGGAGTCATGGGGTTGAATATTTTGCATGGCATTAGAATAGGCAATAAAGGAGGACGTGGGATAGCAGCATGTTGTATTTGTTTTATTTGTTTGTTAGTCTATAAATAGGGAGCATGTATTTTATTGTAAGTGTCATCAGTTTTCCATATTAATATAATACACAGAAAACCCAAAACATGTGAGCACATGAGAGTCGCTAAATTTATGTTTTGTTCAGTTGTGAGTTTTCTGTGAGCATGACCGAGGGTGAGGAAGGCTGCTTTCCAACAGTTTTAAGACGAAGAAAGGTCATGTGGGCATCAAATGTATTGATTGACCAATATACAATCCAAAAAATTATCATGTGGGTATCACTCTAACACCCTGATGAATTAAAACTCACAAATTTCACCTATGACTCCAATTAATATCGATTCAAACACAAACCAAAAATGTGATTCATTTCACAGCTAAACTGATTTTCTATACGCATTTTCTGAGTTTCCGCGTCACAGTTCCACTCTTTAGATGTAAATTTTT
>BQNB010079445.1:0-30241 GCA_026074375.1 Tanacetum coccineum | reverse complement strand
TTCGGGTGATTAGCTATCACCGGGAACGAACGTTATAGCATGTCAGATTTGGGATGTTTAGGGTTGAACATCTGATCGGACAGAATAGCAATATTTATTATTACGAATATAATTGTCGAGCTTCAGTGTCACGAGCTTAGGAAAACGTAATTGGATTTTGTCATGTCTGCATCTGTTGCTTTATCACGGGGAAAGTCTTGCGGTCCTTCATATTATAATTTACTAACCTATGAATTCACCAACATTTTTGTTGACGTTTTAAAGCAATGTTTTCAGGTGGTCAATAGGCACGAGGTGCCAGGGATACATTGGTGACACTTTTGGTTATCACGCTAAAGATTTGGATGTAATATGTTTTGGGAAATGTATTGTCAATCTTTGTAATATCAAATACTGAACAAGTAAAGCTGCATGCTTTGTGTAACAAGTCTTTTATCAAATCCAATGTATCATTTTAAACGACTTTTTGTCGTTCTTATATATCTTGTGCTATTGATCTGAGAAGTAACACGCCCCAGATATCCTTATTCCGCTGCGACCCATTTTGGGGGTGTTACAATTACCTTATCCTTCAAGTGCTAACAAAGAGAAGCTCCGTGAAAAAGACCATCTTTTAGCCTCAAAATTTATGGAGATTATTCGGAATCTCCATTTCAAGCTAAGTTTCGTGGATGCTCTCCTTCACATGCCTAACTTTGCCCCAATGTTTAGAAAACTTCTTAATAACAAGGATAAGATAATTGAATTAACCAAGACACCGGTGAATGAAAATTGCTCAGCGGTTATCCTCAAAAAGTTTCCCGAAAAACTTAGAGACCCCGGTAGATTTCTTATACCGTGTGATTTTCCGGAGATGGATGAATGCTTAGCCTTGTCCCATCTCGGTGCAAGCATCAACCTAATGCCTCTCTCCATATGGAAAGAGCTAAATCTCCCGGATTTGACCAAAACCCGAATGATACTTGAACTTGCCGACCGAACGATTTCTAGTCCAATCGGCATAGCCGAGGATGTTTTTGTGAAAGTTGGAACATTTTTCTTTTCTGCCAACTTCGTAGTGGTTGACTATATTGCCGATCCTCAGGTTCCTTTGATTCTCGGGAGACCCTTCTTGAGGACGGCACGAGCTTTGATTGATGTTCACGGTGAACAAATGACCCTTCGACATGATGACCAATCCATAACATTCAAAGTTGGTGATACTAAGACATTCTCCTACAACATCATTAAATCAGTTAAACGAATCGATGTCATTGATGTAGCTTGTGAGGAGTATGCTCAAGAAGTACTTGGATTTTCGAGTACTTCCAAGAGTGGAAATCCCACCCCAACTTCGGAACCAATTGTTTCTACCTCTTCTCCTACCCTTACTCCTTTCGGGGATAGTGATTTTCTTCTTGAGGAAACTACTGCTTTCCTAACCATTGAAGATGAGCCAATTTCACCAGAAATTGATGACTCTTACTATGATTCGGAGGGAGACATTCTTCTTCTTGAAGAATTTCTTAATGATGATCCATCATCATCACCTCTCCCTCCACAAGAACTTAAAGTTGTTGAACCTAAAAACAAAAAATCTTCAATTCATGAACCACCCGAGGTCGAACTTAAGGACTTACCGCCTCATCTTGAATATGCATTTTTGGAGGGTACTGACAAATTACCCGTCATAATTGCTAAAGACTTGAAAGATGAGGAGAAAGCCGCTCTCATAAAGGTTTTGAAGTCACACAAGCGAGCTCTCGCTTGGTAACTTTCCGACATTAAAGGTATTAACCCGGAATTTTGTACACACAAGATTCTAATGGAGGGTGACTTCAAACCAGCGGTCCAACACCAAAGAAGGGTTAATCCTAAAATCCACGAGGTGATCAAAAAGGAGGTTCTTAAGCTCCTTGATGCCGGATTAATTTACCCTATCTCAGACAGTCCTTGGGTAAGCCCCGTGCATTGTGTACCGAAAAAGGGTGGCTTTACCGTTGTTGAAAATGATGAAAACGAGTTAATCCCTACCCGATTGGTTATGGGATGGCGTGTATGCATTGACTACCGAAAGTTAAATGATGACACCCATAAAGACCACTTTCCATTGCCCTTTATGGACCAAATGCTTGAGAGACTAGTGGGAAACGACTACTATTATTTTCTCGACGGTTTCTCGGGTTACATTCAAATTCCCATCGACCCTCAAGATCAAGAAAAAACCACATTCACGTGTCCTTATGGAATGTTCGCCTATCGTCGCATGCCTTTCGGCTTATGCAATGCACCGGGCACGTTCCAAAGGTGTATGATGGCTATCTTTCATGATATGATCGAAAAAACGATGGAAGTCTTTATGGACGACTTCTCGGTCTTTGGGAATTCATTCGGAACTTGCCTCTCCCATTTGGACAAGATGCTTAAACGGTGTGAAGACACCAATCTTTGTCTAAATTGGGAAAAGAGTCACTTTATGGTCAAGGAAGGAATTGTCCTTGGCCATAAGATTTCCAAGAACGGGATTGAGGTTGATAAGGCTAAAGTTGATGTTATTGCTAAGCTACCTCATCCCACCACCGTCAAAGGAATTCGGAGTTTTCTTGGTCACGCCGGGTTTTATCGTAGATTTATTCAAGATTTCTCGAAAATAGCCCGGCCGATGACCCGTCTTCTTGAAAAAGATACTCCGTTCTTCTTCTCCAAAGAGTGTATTGAAGCTTTTCAAACACTTAAGAAAAAATTGACCGAAGCACCAATATTAGTTGCCCCCGATTGGGACCTACCTTTTGAGCTCATGTGTGACGCGAGTGATTTTGCAATAGGTGCAATCTTGGGGCAACGAAAAACAAAACATTTTCAGCCTATACACTATGCAAGAAAAACTATGACCGATGCCCAAAATCATTACACCACGACGGAGAAAGAATTACTTGTCGTGGTGTATGCTTTCGAGAAATTACGGTCCTATTTAGTCTTGTCAAAAAGCATAGTGTATACGGATCATTCGGCTTTAAAATATCTTTTTGCAAAACAAGATGCAAAGCCGAGATTTCTCCGGTGGGTTCTCTTGCTTCAAGAATTTGATATCATCATCCGTGATAAAAAAAGGGGGCCGAGAACCTCGCCGTCGACCATTTGTCTCGATTAGAGAATCCTTACCAAAGTGTGCTCGATAAAAAGAAAATAAATGAAACATTTCCTCTCGAAACACTTAGTATGGTATCTTTTCGTGGTGATTCTAGTACCTCATGGTTTGCCGATTTTGCTAATTACCATGCGGGGAACTTTGTTGTGAAAGGGATGTCGTCCCAACAAAAGAACAAATTCTTCAAAGACGTGAAGCATTACTTTTGGTACGACCCCTATTTGTTCAAAATCTGTGCGGATCAAGTCATTCGGCGGTGTGTTCACGGCCAAGAAGCCATTGATATTCTTAAGGCTTGCCACAATAGACCCATCGGGAGACATCATGGCCCGAACTACACTGCCAAAAAAGTGTTTGACTCTGGTTTTTATTGGCCCACAATCTATCATGATGCCCATGACTTAGTCAAATCATGTGACTCTTGTCAACGTCATGGGAAAATCTCACAAAAAGATGAAATGCCCTAAAATGCCATCCAAGTTTGCGAGATTTTCAACGTTTGGGGTATAGATTTTATGGGGCCGTTCCCGTCTTCATGAGGGAACAAGTATATACTCGTGGCGGTCGATTACTTATCAAAATGGGTTGAAGCGAAAGTGCTCCCCACCAACGACACCCGAGTTGTTGTTAAAATTTTAAAATCTCTCTTTGCTTGGTTTGGAACTCCCCGCGCTATCATTAGTGATCGTGGTACGCACTTTTACAATGACCAATTCACAAAGGTCATGCTTAAGTTTGGTGTCACTCACCGTCTTGCTACCGCGTATCACCCACAAACTAGTGGGCAAGTGGAAGTCTCCAACTGTGGTTTGAAAAGAATCATGGAAAGGACCGTAGGCGAGAATCGTGCCTCTTGGTCGGATAAATTAGATGACGCACTTTGGGCCTTCCGTACTGCTTTCAAAACACCCATCGGGTGTACTCCTTACAAGCTCGTATACGGAAAGGCATGTCATCTACCGATCGAGCATGAGCACAAAGCCTATTGGGCCTTGAAGCATGCAAACTTTGACCTTAAGTCCGCGGGTGATCACCGTAAACTTCAAATCAATGAACTAAATGAACTTCGTGATCAAGCATACGAGAACTCTTTGATCTACAAAGAGAAGACAAAGAAGATCCACGACTCCAAAATCAAGAACCGCGTTTTCAACGTTGGTGACCGAGTCCTTCTTTTTAATTCTCGATTGAAGATTTTCTCGGGTAAACTTAAAACCCGTTAGACCGGACCGTTCACCGTTGCCCAAGTTTTCCCATATGGCACCGTCGAGTTATCCAAACCTTCCCCAAGGACAACTAAATTCGGGGACGGGTCAAGCTTAGTGACCTAAAACAAGCGCTTCGTGGGTGGCAACCCATGCTTATCCTAATATAATAGTAGTAATGAATAAGTGTGTTTTGTGGAGGCTCGCCTCTTCCTTTCTTGTGTTTTGTAGTTTTTGTATGTCCAGGATTGCCCGGATTTTGAAGCCTCTCGTGCTCGCGATTTTGTCCTTCGATCACTAAAGCTTCATGACTACGATCTTTTACTATATATAAATACAATATATAATAAATATATAATATAAATATATAATAATAAGATAATATCAATAATAAATATTCCAAGAGGCCATTAAAAGAGATATTTCACTTTTATCCAAAGCAAAAACCCTAAAAGACCTTCCCGGGTCGTTTTCCGTCGAGGCGTGAATTTGAAAATCGAGTTTTGGTTTGAGAATTTATGCTTGAATAATCACAAATTTGATTGGGTTTTCTAAATCTAAAGGAAAAAAGCAATTAAAAGGCAAGCGAAACTAAAAACGAAAGCAATTACGAAATTAAAAACGTAAACGGGAACGTAATTCAATCCCGTTCTTTAAAAATTCAAAATCTAAAATTTTAACCCTACGAAAGCAAATCTAATTTTCCTAAGTCCTAAATGACAAAAGAAAATTTAAAAAAAAAGATTTATATTTTTTTGACTTTTATATTTTTTTATTATTAATTAAAAACGATTTTAACAAAAATTAAATATAAAAAATACTAAACGATTTATAAAAAATCTAAAAAAATTACAAAAAGTAGCTTGAATAGTGCTGGATCTAAGAAAAATAAAAGGGATAAAACAACTTATCAAAATAAGCTGTTAAAAAGCTAAAACAGCTTATAAGCTAAAAGGGGAAAAAGATGATAAAAGATTAATGTGTGCAACTTCTAACGGAAAAGACCCAAGGGCGCTAGTGGTTGTGTGTGTTGTGTTAAAAACGTTGGGTTGAGGGTGTTGAGGTCCAGGGTTCGAGCCCTACTCACCTTAGACTTCCACCTTCCTTAATGTTTTTGTTTTTGCAAAAAAAATTTACAACTTTTTAAATAAGCAAATTTTAAGCAACTTTTGTAAAGGAAATATTTTTAAAACACTCAAATAAGCTTAGAAATATCTATAAAAAGCTGACAGAATGCTTAAGGGCTTAAAAGGCAAAAAGGCTAAATTGTTTGCTTTTTTAGACTAAATAAGCTAATGAAAAAGAGGAATAAGCTAACACAGGCTATAAGCTACACCTAATGAGCACTAGAGAACATAAATAAGCAAATAAAATAAGCTACACTAAGCTTAAAATGACTAAAAAAAAAAAAAAAAAAAACGAAAAAATAATTCTAAGATAGGCTTATAAACTAAAATTTTAAACTACAAGTGTTAAAAAGCTTAAATAAGCTCTACCCTAAGATTAATAAGCTAAAATGGATTAAGACTAACCTAATAAGCAAGACTAAGCATTACTTAAGCGAATTAATAAGCCAAAAAGCTTAAATAAGCAAATAAGCTTTTTGACTCACAACTATTAACCAAACATCCAAAGGGGGACTTTCTAGCTTATTTTTAAGCTAGAAAACAGATCCTTATGGCTTAGTGGCTTATACCACTAAAAAGCTTATGAAATAAGCTACAATAATCATTAATCAAAAAGGAGTTTGAAATTCAGATAAGCTATGAAAAAGCTTAATGAAAGTAGCTGTTACACTCAGTATATACTGAGTCCCTTTTTTAAATTTGAAAATGTCGACTTTTGAGCTTAAAAATAAGCTAACAAACAGATCCTTAGGGACTTAAAACCTCCAAACAGATAAAAATTAGACCTCAAAGAACTTATAACAATAATCAAAAATCATTTTGAAATTAAGAATAAGCCATAAAAAGTAATTGAAAAAGCTGTTTTTCAATATTTCCAACACTTGACTATTTTTGACAGATTTCTACCAAGACACAAAAAGTATTCTAGCAACTAAAGACAGCCTACTCTATTGGCATTTTAGACATAAACCAGCATGATAGGAACACTTATAAACACCTAACAAGAATCTAAGCACATAAGTTGTTTAGAAAAAACTTGAAACCACAAATTCAAAGTATGAATACTCAAAACCTTAAAAGACAATTCTAAACTGAATCAAACACCTAAAACAGATGTAAAGAACTCAAATGTGATCTCCAAAGTTCCCAAATGGGTCAAAATGGAACAAACAATACTAACTATAGGTTAGTATTGCTTGTGCCAAACACCCCTTTAAAAACTTATAAACCATTTTAAACTGATTTTTAATGAACAAACCTTTAATACCAGGTTTTAAATTGCTTATAACAATCCTAATGAACAACTTTAATTACTTAGATAAGCAGAAACAACAAAATTATCAACTATGCTACTTAATAAGCTATTTAAAACAATTTTAAATGTAAACTTGTTTATCAATGATTTAAACTACAACCTAAGTATTTTAAGCACTAAACATCTATAATAAGCTATAATAAGCAGACATAAGCAAGCAATAAGCACCAATAAGCAGACAATAAGCAAATGCAGTTTATGAGTTAAAACTTGAAAATGAGAAACTTACAAAGCCCTTGCTTAAACAGGGAAAACAAGCTTAGTAATAAGCTAATCTACAAGCTCTAGCTTGTTTAAAACAAGCTAGTAAAAGCCATAAGCCCATCTAGATTTGGCTTATCATCCATAAAGAGCCTTTGAGTGATTTTTAGTGAAAGAGTTCTTAAACAACACAAAACTAGAAAGTTTTCATTGTTTAAGTTATGACAGCTTATAAGAGCTTATAAAGAGCTTTTTGAAACCTTTTTTAAAGTAATGAAACAGTAGTAAGTAAAAAGGGATTTTAAGACATAAACTCAGATTTTCATTAAACTTAAAAGGAGTACAAGACTTTGAAAAATAAAATTACAATAAGCTAAAAGAGACTAATATAAGCTGAAAAGTAAACTAGATGCCTTATCAATGGCTACAATGTCCTATTTATATAAAACGTCTTCAAAGTCTTAGGTCTTTGATGTGTGTTTCTTTTGTGAGAGGGCTTGCAGCTGTGCTAATTGTGTGAGTAAGTCACCAAGTCAATCCCAGCCCTTTATCTTGGGTGCTCACCAAGTAGTATCATCTCAACCATTGATTTCTTGTTTTTAACCTTAGACGAATGGGGTGAGAAGGGATTGCCAAGGTGGCAAATGACCCATGTGATGTGGTGTTAGGGAAAGGGATGGTTTTATCTTGTGTTGCAGGGTGGTGCAGAGGTAGAAGATACATGAATAGTAATTTGGCGCCAAAATTTACTCTTTTGATTTTATCTTTATTTTGGTGATAGACAAGGTAAGGGTTTGGGAGTTTGGCAAGATTAGTCCTTCAACTTGTATAAGTGGTTTGCAAGTATAGTCCTTGTGGTGTAAAAGTTTGGGAGAGTTGGCATTTTTGATCCCTGAACTTGTGTGCTTTAATTACAACCACAGTCCCTAAAGGACAAGTAGTGTAACAAACTTAACAGCCGTTAGGCTATTTGGGCTTTTGTAAGAATTAGGCCGGTTTAGTGTTTGGGCTTGGTTAAGTATAAAAAGGGTATTTGGCCCTTTTAGTCTTCATATGATACATTAATGGTCTTAACCCGACCCATATATGGTTACGGGTGGGCCCATTTCAGTATTTACTTTGGTTACTGGCTCTGGTCTTGACTTTTGACTTTGTTGGGGTTGACTTTGACTTTGACTTTGTTGACTTTTTGGATGACTTTTTGGTTGACTTTGACTTCTCACACTTTTCCATTTCGTGCTCTGTTTTTTTGTCCTTTTTGACTTGGTTTTTTGACCTTTTCTTTAGATATGCCGTTACATGCACATACAAAATGCAAAACATACAATACAATTGTATTATTGATTACGTTTTTGTCAATTTAAGTCTGTTTTTTAGTGGTCAAAAGTATGTGTAATTAAACACATACCAAAATCCCTATACCTACGATATTATCGAGTTCCTCACTAAATGCTATAAGTAAACATTAGGAAAAACCAGAATCTCAATCCCCCCGACTAATTACCTCGAAACGTAGGTAAGTGTTCATCAGGGATTTAAGGAGTCAATATTTGAAAAAGCCATGTTTTAACCATTTTTAAATATATAGCAACTATTCCACACCATATTTTTGTATTTTTCCTTTTTCTCATTTTTTTGTACTTTTCTTTTTAAGCAACTAACTAACATGTTTGACTTTCGTTATTTTCATAACTGTTAGAGATCATAGAACAAGATGCATTTCAATCCTAAAATGCCCTAAAAAGGACAAATTCATCGTTCCTGACTTTTCACTTTTCCCAAACCAAGCTTAAAAACGAAATCACTGTTAAATATAAGTTAAGATGCCAACACTACTCATATTTATAACTTGTGAACTTTTCACTCCCGACAATTATTATATCTTAGGTGAATGTGCTTATTTTGAATTTCAACCATAGATCAATGTTTTTCAAAATTTCTATGCGTCACGTTTCACCCAAAGAGTAATGAATTTAAAGGCGAGATCATCCCATGTAGCGACTTTCGTCTCGGCACATCCCAACCTTGCGGCTAAGTGACCAGGCTTTTGACACCCCACAGAGACTAGTATCGGGACTCATGGACCTTCGGTTTCAACTCCCTTAGATTTCCCGTATATACATAAAATTACAACTTAAAATGTAATAGTCTTAGTTTTTTATCAGTCTCGGATAATTACTATGTGCTTTATTTAGAAGACTGCAACATCGGTTGTGAGCCGGCAAGATGCAGTAAACTTTTATTAGCCCACAGTTTTTATTATTATTATTATTTAGAAGGCTGCAACATCGGTTGTGAGCCGGCAAGATGCAGCAAACTTTTACCAGTCTCGGATAATTATTATGTGCATTATTTAGAAGACTGCAACATCGGTTGTAAGCCGGCAAGATGCAGTAAACTTTTATTAGCCTACAGTTTATTATTATTACCTCTATTTTTTACACTTTATATTACCACGATATAGAGAAAATTCCTTTTTAGAAAATTTATGTATAAATTTGAACTAAAATTATTGATATCCACTATACTTCAAAAATTGTTGATTTAAGTTTAATTTTCAAAAACATCACGTATTATTAGTCCGGTTTAGGAGCTTATGGGAGAAAAAGCCACAAACTACACTTATGAGCTCTTAAGATTTCCAAATAATCCTTGTTTAGCATCTAACTCATACTTAGCTCTATTATTTTTTGTTCTTCGCAAATTTAAAATCTTTAATAAAAAGATCCGTGAATGCTTAGTCTAAAAGTTAAGGAACAAGCCAGAGCTCAACACGCTCGATCGAGTCAAAATTTATTCTTATTCTACCCAGCAGGAAAGTTAAAATTATGACAAAACACTTATTATCTTTTTGAAAATATTTAAATTTTTAAATTTTTTTGGTATTTTGGTGGTAAAACGGGATTACGTGAAAACAACGGCTATAGGCACAATCAAATCGATAGATCCCCCCATACTAGAACCGAACATTGTCCTCAATGTTTTAAGAAGGGTTTCTACGTATATTTAAAGCCGTTTATTAAGTATCTCAAAGATAAACGTTAGTTGATAAGATTTGGATATTGGATTCCCAAAATTAAGCTGAGGATTTTAAGCTCGAGTGAACGAAGGAAAAAAAAACCGCGAGCACGAGAGGCTTCAAAAATTCGGGCAATCCTGTACATACAACAAAAACCACAAAAACACAGGAAAGAAAAGAGGCGAGCCTCCTCACAACACAAAACACTTATTTATTAATAAAACTAAGGGATAAGCATAGGTTACCACCCACAAAGTGCTTGTTTAAGGTCATTTAGCTTGACCCATCCCCGAATTCATTGGTCCTTGGGGAAAGTTTAGAGATCCAGGAAAACCGTATGTGGTATGTCCCCTCCAAAGTAATGCTTAAGTCTATGACTGTTCACCTTGAAGTTTAGCCTGTCGGTTTGAGATAACTCGACGATGCCATATGGGTACACATGGGCAATGGTGAACAGTCCGTTCCAACGGGTTTTAAGTTTACCTGAGAAAATCTTTAATCGAGAATTAAAAAGAAGGACTCGGTCACCAACGTTGAAAACGCTGTTCTTGATTTTGGAGTCGTGGATCTTGTTTGTCTTCTCTTTGTAAATCAAAGAGTTCTTGTAGGCTTGATCACGAAGTTCATTTAGTTCATTGAGTTAAACTTTTCGGTGATCACCCACGGACTTAAGGTCAAAGTTTTCATGCTTCAAGGCCCAATAGGCTTTGTGCTCGAGCTTGATCAGTAGATGACATGCCTTTCCGTACACGAGCTTGTAAGGAGTACACTCGATGGGTGTTTTGAAAGCAGTACGGAAGGCCCATAATGCGTCATCTAATTTATCTGATCGAGAGGCACAATTCTCGCCTACGGTCCTTTCCAATATTCTTTTCAAACCACGGTTGGAGACTTCCACTTGCCTACTAGTTTATGGATGATACGCAGTAGCAAGACGGTGAGTGACACCGTACTTAAGCATGACCTTTACGAATTGGTCATTGCAAAAGTGCGTACCACGATCACTAATGATAGCGCGGGAAGTTCCAAACTAAGCAAAGAGATATTTTAAATTTTAACAACAACTCGGGCGTCGTTGGTGGGGAGCGCTTTTGCTTTAACCCATTTTGACAAGTAATCGATGGCCACGAGTATGTACATGTTCCCTCGTGAAGACGGGAACGGCCCCATAAAATTGATACCTCAAACATCGAAAATCTCGCAAACTTGGATGGAATTTTGGGGCATTTCATCTTTTTGCGAGATTTTCCCATGACGTTGACAAGAGTTACATGATTTGACTAAGTCATGGGCATCACGATAGATTGTGGGCCAATAAAAACCGGAGTCAAACACCTTTTTGGCGGTGTTGTTCAGGCCATGATGTCCCCCGGTGGGTCCATTGTGGCAAGCCTTAAGAATATCAATGGCTTCTTGGGCGTGAACACACCGCTGAATGACTTGATCCGCACAGATTTTGAACAAATAGGGGTCGTCCCAAAAGTAATGCTTCACGTCTTTGAAGAATTTGTTCTTTTGTTGGGACGACATCCCTTTCACAACAAAGTTCCCCGCATGGTAATTAGCAAAATCGGCAAACCATGGGGTACTAGAATCACCACGAAAAGATACCATACTAAGTGTTTTGAGAGGAAATGTTTCATTTATTTCCTTTTTATCGAGTACACTTTGGTGAGGATTCTCTAATCGGGACAAATGGTCAGCGGCGAGGTTCTCAGCTCCTTTTTTTATCACGGATGATGATATCAAATTCTTGAAGCAAGAGAACCTACCGGAGCAATCTTGGCTTTGTATCTTGTTTTGCAAAAAGATATTTTAGAGCCGAATGATCCGTATGCACTATGCTTTTTGACAAGACTAAATAGGACCGGAATTTCTCGAAAGCATACACCACGGCAAGTAATTCTTTCTCCGTCGTGGTGTAATGAGCTTGAGCATCGGTCATAGTTTTGCTTGCATAGTGTATAGGCTAAAAATGTTTTGTTTTTGGTTGCCCCAAGACTGCACCTATTGCAAAATCACTCACGTCACACATGAGCTGAAAAGGTAGGTCCCAATTAAGGGCAACTAATATTGGTGCTTTGGTCAATTTTTTCTTAAGTGTTTGAAAAGCTTCAATACACTCTTTGGAGAAGAAGAACGGAGTATCTTTTTCAAGAAGACGGGTCATCGGCCTGGCTATTTTTGAGAAATCTTGAATAAATCTATGATAAAACCTGGTGTGACCAAGAAAACTTCAAATTCCTTTTACGGTGGTGGGATGAGGTAGCTTAGCAATAACATCAACTTTAGCCTTATCAACCTTAATCTTGTTCTTGGAAATCTTATGGCCAAGGACAATTCCTTCCTTGACCATAAAGTGACTCTTTTCCTAATTTAGACAAAGATTGGTGTCTTCACACCGTTTAAGCATCTTGTCCAAATGGGAGAGGCAAGTTCCGAATGAATTCCCAAAGACCGAGAAGTCTTCCATAAAGACTTCCATCGTTTTTTCGATCATATCGTGAAAGATAGCCATCATACACCTTTGGAACATGCCCGGTGCATTGCATAAGCCGAAAGGCATGCGACGATAGGCGAACGTTCCATAAGGACACGTAAATGTGGTTTTTTCTTGATCTTGAGGGTCGATGGGAATTTGAAAGTAACCCGAGAAACCGTCGAGAAAACAATAGTATTTGTTTCCCGCTAGTCTCTCAAGCATTTGGTCCATAAATGGTAATGGAAAGTAGTCTTTACGGGTGGCGTCATTTAACTTTTGGTAGTCAATTCATACATGCTACCCCATAACCAATCGAGTAGGAATTAACTCATTTTCATCCTTTTCAACAACGGTAAAGCCACCTTTTTTCGGTACACAATGCACGGGGCTTACCCAAGGACTATTCGAGATAGGGTAAATTAACCCGGCATCAAGGAGTTTAAGAACCTCCTTTTTTATTACCTCGTGGATTTTAGGATTGACCCTTCTTTGGTGTTGGACCGCCGGTTTGAAGTCATCCTCCATTAGAATCTTGTGTGTACAAAATTCCGAGTTAATACCCTTAATGTCGGAAAGTTGCCAAGCGAGAGCTCGCTTGTGTGACTTCAAAACCTTTATGAGAGCGGCTTTCTCCTCATCTTTCAAGTCTTTAGCAATTATGACGGGTAATTTGTCGGTACCCTCCAAAAATGCATATTCAAGATGAGGCGGTAAGTCCTTAAGTTCGACCTCGGGTGGTTCATCAATTGAAGATTTTTCATTTTTAGGTTCAACAACTTTAAGTTCTTGTGGAGGGAGAGGTGGTGATGATGGATCATCATTAAGAAATTCTTCAAGAAGAAGATCACTATCCTCGAAGGGAGTGAGAGTAGGAGAAGAGGTAGAAAAAATTGGTTTCGTAGATGGAGTAGGATTTCCACTCACGGAAAATCCAAGAACTTCTTGAAAATACTCCTCACAGGCAACGTCAATGATGTCAATTCGGTTAACCGAATTATCATAATTAGAGGAGTATCTCAAAGTTTGATCAAGATTGAATGTTACGGCATTATTGCTAACACGAAGAGTTAATTCCCCCGCGCAAACATCAATCAAAGCACGTCCGGTCTTTAAAAAGGATCTCCTGAGAATTAGAGGAACTCGAGGATCGGCATCAAAGTCAATGACTACAAAGTCGGCCAGAAAATGGAACTTTCCCACTTTTATGAAGACATCTTCGGCGACACCGATCGGTCAAGAAATTGACTGGTCCGCAAGTTCGAGAGTCATACAAGTATGAGTAAGTTTGGGAAGGGAAAGCTTTTTCTATACGAAAAGTGGAATTAGGTTAATGCTAGCGCCAAGATCGGCTAAGGCTAAGCATACATCCATTCTGGGAAAATCACACGGGATGAGAATTTTGCCGGGGTCTCGGAGTTTTTCGGGTAACTTTTTGAGGAGAACTGCCGAACAATGCTCATTCAACAGAGTTCTTGCCAATTCAAACAAATTTTCTTTGTTGCTTAACAAACTCTTAATTGTCGAGGCAAACTTAGGCATGAGAATGAGAGCATCCGCGAAGCTAATGTCGAAATGCAAATCTTGGAAGATTTGGAAGAATTTCTCTATTTGGTTATTAGCCTTTTCACGGAGCTTTTGATCATTAAGTCTAGACGGGTATGGAATTGACGGTTTCGGGTTAGGCTTCGGAGCACTAACGGGAGCTTCAACGGGCTCAACAACAGGAGCAACAACGGGCTTAAAATTTGGTACTTGAGTTTCAACTTGGACAAACGGAGGTTGAATGTCTTCGGTACCTCCGTTATTAGTAAGAGGCACCGTGTCCTTTGTCACCTCGGTCTCACGTTCCACTACTTTAGGAGAAGAAGAAGTAGTAGGAATCGTGGGTGCCTTATAAGCAACACCACTTCGGGTGGTGATACCTTTCAAATCTTCCCTCAGGTTAGTAATGGTATTCCTAGGGAGTGTTCCCGATCCGGAGGTAGAAGCAGTATTCATATTCATGAATTGACCCAACATATTCTTAAGATCATTAGTAGAATTCGCCAATTTAGTCATGTTGGTTTGCATGTTTTTCAAAATGGCATCATTTGCCTTCATGTAGTTTGAGAATTCAACATTCGTTACAACTTGTGGTTGAGGAATCGGGGCTTGATGAACCGGAGCTTGGTAACCCGGGGCTTAATGAGCTGGTGCTTGATAAGCCAGAGGCGGGTTTTGAACATGACTAGCTCTTTGGAAGAATTGGTTTCTTCCTTAGTTATTCCCCTGATTATGATTGTTTCCTTGATTCCTATTTTGGTAGTTTTGATTTTAATTGCTTCGGTTTTGATTCAGAATAAACCTTGGTGGTCCGAGATAATTGTCTGAAAGATAGCTAAGCAGATTACGGTTACCTTGAGGTTGGTAAGAATTACCACCTTGATTATAGGCTCCTACAGCGTATACGTTCTGAGTTTGGCCAACGGTCGCTGGACAATCATTATAAGCATGTGGACCACCACAAGTTTCACAGCTAGGAGTAACTGCTTTTACTTGTTGGTTTATTTGAAGCACTTTCATTAAATTTTTGTTAATTTCTGCCATTTCAGCCTTAAGTGCTACAATTTTCAGATCGGAAGAAGAAGTGATAGAACTAGATGACTCACTCCTTTGAGCGGAAGTATCCCAATCATTATGGTGAGTGGTCATATTTTCGATTAGATCATAACACTCTTCGGGTCGCCTTTTCATAAAGGTCCCGCCGGCAGCAGCATTGATGGTATCACGATGTCTTAAAGTTAACCCGTTATAGAAAGTATCTATTTGAGTGACGGGTAACATGTTGTGATTAGGACAACGATCAATCGAAAGCTTATAACGTTCCCATGCTTCGAATAACGACTCATCGGGACGTTGACGGAAATTGGTGATTTCATTTCTTAACTTCGTCACCATAGAGGGTGGAAAGTATTTTCCGAGAAACATTTTAGCCATTTGCTCAAATGTGGTGATAGAATTCCTTGGCAAACGATCAAACCAAGCGGTGGCATGATGTGTCAAGGAGTGAGGAAAGAGATATAGACGAAGGGCGTCATCGGTGACCCCATTCACTTTGATACTTTGGGTGACATGCAAAAATTTGTCAAGATGCTTGTTCGCATCGTCACCCGGTAGTCCGTGAAATTGGCAAGAATTTTGAACTTGTTGAATCATGTCATTCTTGAGTCCAAAATTGGTTGCCTGAATGTTGATCGGGGCGATCGGTCCGCCTCGACCATTCAAAGTCGGTTGGCACAACTCCTCCATCGTTCGGAGGTCGGGAACTGGTAAACCACCTCCCGCAGGAGGTAGTCCGTCATCACCGTTTCCGTTAGCGGCCATATTGATTTCTTCAAAATCGTTCAAAGAATTAGGATCAACGCGAGTTCTTCTTCGAATTGTACGTTCGGGATCTTCGAGAGGTGGAAAAAGATTCCTTGTAGACGATCGAGTGCTCATGCACTAAAAAGAAATATAAAAAGAGAAATTATACTAATTAATTTTTTTTGGTTTTTCAACAATTGATTCACAAAGATTTATTTTAATAACGGACAATGAGATAAGACAACTTAAACCTAATAATCAACAAGCTTCACGGTAGCTCTCTAAAAGAAAAACGCACAAAGGAGCGGAGGAGCGGGAAAGCGCGAAGCTATTAAAAACCTTCTCCTTTAGGGTCGTAGTTCCTCGGAACAACCCTCCTTATACCCCTCTTTTAGTTTGTTAATCAATTAAAGGTGAGCCGTACTTCACAAGTGACACAAAGGCAAGTTTTGAATCTTTGGTTTGGGAACTTATTATGATAATGCTCAAGTTGAGAGCATTATATTGATGATGATTTTTATTATTTATTAAGGACAATGTTTTTATATTTTTTTGATTTTTTCTTTATCATGAAAAATATTTTTGTATTTTTGTATTTTTAATAAAGAAAATAACTTCACAAGGAAGGATCTTCAAAGCACTAATTGTCAAACGTTGAAACGACAATCGTATACACTCTTCCCCGGCAGCGGCGCCAAAAATTGATTCGTTGTCAAGTATATATATATAATATAACTTATATATTATATTATATATATATGATACTAGGTAAACCTTCAACAAATCACCCTTAACCAAGGCAACAAGTCAAAAAATTCACAAATACAATATATATATATCCGAAAGTATCGATATTTTGCTTTAAAATCAATAAAGTTCAAAATCGGACCCGGGTCGTTCTTCGATACGAGGAATGCAATAGAAAGTCGAGAGTCGGTTTGATATTTGATGTTTGAATAAAAAAAATATTTTGATTGGATTTTCTAATTCTACTGGAAAAACAAGTAAGGCAAACTAAAAACGAAAGTAATTAAAGCTAAAACCCTAAAAAAACGTAACGGAAAATCTAAAAAAAACGTCGACTTTATAAACCTAATGATCAAATTTAGTAACTAAATTGATTTTTTTTTAACTTTTTATAAACCCTAAATGACTGAAATGCAAGAACAAATAAAAGAAACCATAAAACGTAAGCAACTAAAGTGAAAAAATGAAGAAAAACGATAACGGGACCAAATCCCGTTCTTTAAAAAACCAAATTCTACAAATTTAACCCTACGAAAGCAAAATTAATTTTTAACAATCCTAAATGATAAAAGAACATTTTAAAAATAAGAATTATATTTTTTGACTTTTATTTAATTTTTTATGAATTAAACACGGTTTTTATCTAAATAAAATATTAAAAATACTAAACTATTTATAAAAAATCTATTTTTTTACAAAAAGTAGCTAAAAGTGAGCAGGTTCTATGAAAAATTAAATGAGGTTAACAGCTTATCTAAATAAGCTGTTAATAAGCCGAAAATGGCTTATGGCTTAAAAGGCCAAAAAGGTGGTAAAAGAATAATGTGTGCAAGACATAACGGAAAAGACCCAAGGGCGCTGTTGGTTGTGTGTGTTGTGTTAAATATGTTGATAGAGGGTGGTAGAGGTATAGGGTTCGAGCCTTGGCTCACCTTCGGCTTCCCACTTTCCCAATGTATTTTTATTTGCTAAAATTTTTTTTACAACTTTTTAGATAAGCAAATTTTAAGCAACTTTTGTAAAAGAATTATTTTTAAAACCCTCAAATGAGCTCAAAAATAAGCTCAAATGAGTGACAGATTTGCTTTTTTTAAACTAAGGGTAAAAGGGCTAAACTGTTATGCTTTTTTATGACTAATAAGCAAAAAGAAAAAAAACAAATAAGCAGAGACAATCTTAAACCTAACTCTAATAAGCACTAAGAATCCAAAATAAGCTAACAAGATGGGCTAAACTAAGCTTAAAAGGACAAAAAATCAATTAGGTTTTTTAAACTAAATAATTCTAAACTAAAAGTGAATAAAAAGGCTTAAAAAGCTCTAACCTAAGTTAAATAATCTAAAATGGCTTAAAACTAACCTAATAAGCAAAACTAAACCTAAATAAAACAAATCCAAATAGCCAATAAGCTCAGATAAGCAATTAAGCTATTTGGCCAAAACTGGTGACCAAACAGCCTAATGGGCCACTTTCTAGCTTATTTTTAAGCTAGAAAATGGAACCTTATGGCTTAGTGGCTTATACCACTAAAAAGATTATGCAATAAGCTACACTATTCCAAAAAGAAAAAGCATTTTTAAATTCATTTGAGCCATGAAAAAGGCTAATAAAAAGCTGATTACACAGTTTTACTCTTTTTTGGTTTTCAGTTTAAAAGACAATTTGGCTGTTTGCAGGCCTAATTTAAGCTAGTAAAAGCTGGCAAAAATGTAAAATAAGCTTAAACAGATGAAGTTAAGCTCCCAATGAGCTTATATTCAGAAGTTCAAGTCCATAAGGTTCCATTTACTAGTTCAAATCTATGAATCAAAAAGGGTGTTTTGGGACTGAAAATGAAGAACAAGTATGATAGGTTTTTCAAAACTTTTGCATAACATGAAATGGACCATAAACCTTTGAGACCAAATGATAATATGACTTAAGAGAGCAAAATAAACATGAAAACATGAACTTAAAATATTTCTAAGCCATGAATTAAAATAAGCACAATGAGAGCTTTTTAATAACACAGATTCATAACATGCCTACATAAAACCTTAAAACTTGTTTTTAAACTTAAATTAATACCTAAAATAGATTAAGAGGCCTCTAAATTAGTAATTAAATCTCCCAAATGGGTCAAATTAGTCAGTACTAACAATGGTTAGTATTATTCTTTGCCAAACACCCCTTTAAACTTATATTTATGATTTTGAGCTTGATAACTTAAGATTAGCACTAAAACCTCAAATACCAGATAAATTATTGCTTAATACAAACCTAATGAACAACTTTTAACAACTAAATAAGCCAGAATAACAAGATTAACAACTATGCTACTTTATAAGCTATTTAAGACAGATTTTTGCCAAAACTTAAAACAACAAGATTTAAACTACAACTAGCATTAAAACATGATCAAACCATAATAATAAGACATATAAAGCAGAGATAAGCAGTAATAGCACAGATGCCAGCAATAAACGGTTGTAACTTTTTAACCTATAAAATGACTTTTACGAACTTACGAAAGGCCCTTGCTCAAAACAGGGAAATTATGCTCAAAAAAGCTTTGTCTACAAGCTCTAGCTTGTTCAAGAACAAGCTAGTGACAATAATAAGCCCATCCAAATTTGGCTTATCATCCAAAATAGCTTTTTGAGTGATTTTTGGTAAAAAAAAAGACTTAAACCTTACAAACTATGGAAAGAGCTTGTAAAACTTAAGTAAACAGCTTATAAGAGTAAATAAGAGCTTATAAAGAGCTTATAAAACACTTTTAATATCAATGGAATAATAACTCAAAAACACAGAACTTTTAAAACATATAAACCTCAAATTTCATTAACTTTTAAAAACATTACAAGACATGAATAAAAAGTATAATAAGCTAAATTTAAATTAAGATAAGCTGTTAAAACTAGATTAAAATTACATGCCTCAAAGGCTTACAAAGGGTCCTCTATATAGATAAACTTCAAAGCCTTGGGTTCTTGGACTTGTGTTTCTTCACTGAGACATTTGAGAGGTGTGTTAGTTGTGTGAGAGAGCTCAAAAATCAATCTAGGCCATCTATCTTGTGTGCTCTCCAAGTTCTATCATCACAGCCCTTCATTCGGTCTTCAAAATCTTGGCCAATGGGAACTCATAGGATTGCCAAAGTGGCATTTGGCCCATGTGATGTGGGGTTGAGTTGGGAGGGTGATGTTTTTGTCTGTGGTTGCAGGGGCCAGAGGTTGAAGACACAAATATGGAATTTTGGCGCCAAGAGTGGTTTTTCGTTTGTATTACTGTTTTGGTGATAACAGGGTTAAAGGTTTGTAGAATTAACACTTTTGGTCCCTTAGTTTGATAAGTGATATAGCATGGACAATCCTTGTGGTGAAAATGGTATAAGAAAGTTGGCAGCTTTGGCCCCTGAGGTTGTATACTTCTGTTGCAACCACAGTCCTTGGGGACTAATGGTGTTAACAGATTTGGTATTGGGCTTGGTTATGTGTTTGGGCTTGTTATAAGTTAAAAGGCAATGGGCCTTTAACTTATTTTTGGTCTTCATGTAATACCTTAATGGGCTGACCCGGCCCATTAGATGGGTACGGGTGGGCCCATTAAGTATTTCTTCGGTATCGGCTTCGTCTTTGACTTTGATGTGGTTGACTTTTCACGCTCTTTTCATTCTCGTACTCGGTTTTGTCGGTTTTGACTTGATTTTTTTATCCTTTAGTGAATATCCGTTACCTGCACAATCATAAATCACAAAACACACAAATACAATGTATTTTTGGTATATTTTGGTCATTTTAGACACGTTTTTATAGGCAAAAGGTATGTGTAATTAAACACAAAAATATGTTGGTAGAGGTGAGGTTGAGGTCAGGGGTTCGAGTCTTGCTCACCCCTGATTTCCCTCAACTCCCAACATATATTTTTTTTGCAATTTTTTATGAAAAAGCTTTAATACCTAAAAATAAGCAACTTTAAAAATGTGACTTTATATAAAAACCTAAAATAAGCACATAAATAAGCTATAAAAGCTGACATAATGCTTTTTTAAACTAAGGGCAAAAAGGGCTAACTGTTTGCATTTTTTAGACTTAATAAGCTAATGAAAAAGCAAAATAAGCTAATACAGATTAAGTAATTTGAACAAGTTTTAAGCACTGAAAAGCAAGAACACAAGCAGATTTAACTTAACTTCTACAAAACTTAACTAAAATAGATTTTAAGATAGTTTTAAACTAGATTAAGCTACAAAAAGCTACTTTCAGAAGCTACAAATCAAAACCTAACAAGATTAACTACAAATCAATGAATCAAAAAGGGTGTTTTGGGACTGAAAATGAAGAACAAGTATGACAGGTTTTTCAAAACTTTTGCATAACATGAATCAAACCATAAACCTTTGAGACCAGATGATAATATGACTTAAGAGAGCAAAATAAACATGAAAACATAAAATTAAAAGATTTCTAAGCCAAGAATTAAAATGAGCACAATGAGAGCTTTTTAATAACACAGATTCATAACATGCCTACATAAAACCTTAAAACTTATTTTTAAACTTAAACTAATACCTAGAATAGATTAAGAGGCCTGTAAATTAGTAATCAAATCTCCTAAATGGGTCAAATGGGTCAAAACAGTACTAACAATGGTTAGTACTGTTCTTTGCCAAACACCCCAGGACTTCACAGGACTCATTTGGTTTTAAACAAACCCTGTTGATTTCCCCGTAAATACATAAAATTAAACTTAAAATGTAATTCTTAGTTCTAAAGCATATTTAAATTTAAAAGAAAAATGAGATTTTTCCCCCTATATTTTATTAAATCACATATATCACACTTATCATAATTATATTTTTAACAAAAGAAACCCTCGACCTTTTAGAAGGCTGCAAAACAATCGGTTGTGAAAGTAAAATCCCTAAAAACCTTCCCCCGCCTGGTCCAGTCCGAACGAGGTGCGAATTTGAAAATCGAGGTAACGTTTGTGGAACAATGCTTGAATATCATAAATTAGGTTTGGTTTTCTATTCTACAAACAAAATGCAAAGACAAGTAAAGGCACACTAAAAACGAAAGCAATTAAAGATTAAAACCTAAAAATGATAACGCATTCAATCCCGTTCCTTTAAAAAAATCAAATTCCTAAAATTTTAAACCCTACAAAAATGAAAAATTTAAATTTCTAAAAAATCCAAAATGATAAAAGAAAAAATTTTAAAAAAAAAAATAAGGATTTTTTTGACTTTTATTTACTTTAAATAAAAATTAAAAACAGTTTGAAATATAAATAAATTAAATTAAAAATATTAAAACAATTTTGGAAAATTCTAAAAAATTTGAGAACAAAATACTTTGCACTTAGCCAAAATCTAAAAAAAAACAATAAGTTGGGTTCACAACAACTTATTGAAATAAGCCCTCGAAATAAGCAGAAAGGGTGCCATATAACTAAAGAGAAAAAACCGTGTAAAAAGAAAAGTTTGTGGAGACTATAATACGAAAAATCTCAAGGGCAGATGGTTGTGTGGTGTAAGTGTGTAAAGCGTTGGTTGAGTGAGGGAGAGGTCTCAAGTTCGAGCCTTGCTCACCTTGACTTCTCCTTCACTCCCAATGTTTTTATTTTTGCAAACTTTTTTTATGAAAAAGCTTAAAGACCTAAAAATAAGCAACTTTTGTAAAATGACTTTTTATAAAAACCTAGAATAAGCTAGAAATAAGCTCTTAAAAAAAAGTTGACAGACTTGGGCTTTTTACACTAACAATTGAAGGCTAACTGTTAAGCATTTTTTTGACTTAATAAGCTAATAAAAAAGCAAATAAGCTAACAGCAGGCAATAAGCTATACCTAATGAGTACAATGGAACAAAAATACGTAAATAAGATGACCTAAACTAAGCTTAAATGACAGAATTACCTAAAGGATTTTAAACTTAAATTTTAAACTAAAAGTGCTAATAAGCTCAAACCTAAGTCAAACAAGCTAAAAGGGTTTAAACCTATCATAATAAGCAAATCTAAACACAACTAAAGCAAATCCAATAAGCTAATAAGCTCAGAAAAAGCTTAACAGGTTTAAAACTTAACTAGCAGACTTAACTAACCACCTAAATTGATTTTTAAGACTTTTAAAATCTAAATTAAGCTACTATAAGCTACTTCTAAAAGCTAAAAATGCAAACATTTAAAGATTACTATACCTAAACAAGTTCCAATCCTAAAAACACAACCTTAAACAGATTAATAGCAAGAAAAATAATGATCTTGAAAACTGGTTACAAAAGCTAAGGTGTTTTTTTTTTTTAGAATCTTTTTCGGCAAGCATCAAATTTTAGGCTTATTAACATAAGCTCTAAAAACCTGCAAAAAACAAGTACACAAACTCAAAGTTCATATGGTTTAAACTAATTGTGCTCAAATTATCCCAACCTTATAACACTAATTTGTTTATCTAAATCTAGATCTAAAAACGGGTGTCAAACTGAGTTTATGACAGATTTTATCAAAGTTGGTAAAAATGAGAAAAACTCAAAACCAATGCATAAAACACTTAAACCAAATATTGAACATGTTTTAGAGTATAAAGTGAACTTGAAACAACAACTTTTAAGTATCAAACCTTAAGGTCAAAGAAATCAAGTCCTAAACTGAATTTACCATCACAGATTCAAATTTTACTTGTGAAAACTTGAGGTTGGGTCTAAACTTGACCCAAACTTGTATAAAAACTTGTTTTAAAACTACATTTTTAAGACAGATTTAAAGCAACCAAAGTGCAAGAACCACTAGCAGTACAAACTTGAGTTTAGTATTGCTCTTAATCTAAACACCCCTTTAAGTATGCAAATGCCATTTTAAACTTGAAAACTTGAGATTCAATAAATAAACTTCAAATACCAGATTTTAGATAGCTTCTAATACACCTAAAAATGAACAATTTTTAAAACCACAAATAACCGAACAAAAGCAACACCAATTGTGCAACTTAAGAAGCTATTTGAGACAAATTTGAACTAGAATTTGCACAATAGAAATACAAACTACAAACTAAGCAACAATAACACCTAAACATGAAAACAAAAAAATAAACATATAGGCACAATAAGACCACGGTAATAACCAAGAATAAGCTATAAAACAGTATTTTGATAAAAATTGTAAAATAGAACTCATCAGGGGTTTATCCTTTGCTTTTTGGTAAGACTTTAACACCAAAACACGGGGCCAAAACCACCCTAAGCTTATCCATATAAGCACTAACCCATGGCCATTCCCATATTCACCATGCCTCGCAGATTTACTTAAAAAAAATTTTAAGTGATATTTGTGAACTAGTTTCTTAAACAACAAGAAACTATGAAGTACTTTGTTGTTTAAGTTTTATAACACTTATAATGAAATGTTTAGAACTAAAGAAAGCATATAAAAGATGTGAAAAAACAATGGAACTTGAAAACACAGATTATTAAAGAATATAAAAAACCTCAAAAACTTTTTAATAAACTATAAAAGATTGTCAATGCAAGACTTGGAATTTAAAAAAGACAAAAAGTAGAAAACATAAACAAAAGCGCTGTAAAGACAAACTAGATGCCCCATCAATGGCTACAAGGGTCTTATTTACAGAAGAGGATTAGGTCTTGAGTCCCTTTGAGGTGTGTTTCTTTTGTGAGAGGGTTTGCAGCTGTACTAGTTGTGTGAGTAAGTTACCAAGTCATCTTAGCCCTTCATTTTGAGTGCTCACCAAGTCCTATCATCTTAGCCCTTGAATTCTTGTCTTTATCCCTTCGACGAATGGGAAAGCTTAGGATTGCCAAGGTGGATTTTTGGTATTGGTGGAGTGGGGTAAGGGAAAATGAGATTTTTGTTTTTGGGGAGCAAGGTGGCAAGGTTTTTGGGGTGTTTGGGGTAGCGGTCACGCACAGTGTGGTGAGAAAGATACACAGTAAATTTTTGCGGAAGTTTGTTTTAATGAAAGTTATTAGATTTGGATGTTTTTGGGGTCCCTTATCCTCGAGTATAGTATGTGTTACACAAGGATCGTCCTTTGAGGTGTACATGTTTGAGGATCTAACAACTTTAGTCCCTGAAGTTGTATACATCTATTGCAACCACAGTCCTTGGGGACTAATGGTGTTAACAGATTTGGTATTGGGCTTGGTTATGTGTTTGGGCTTGTTATAAGTTAAAAGGCAATGGGCCTTTAACTATTTTTTTTTGGTCCTTCAAGTAAATACCTTAAATGGGCTGACCCTTGCCCATTAGATGGGTGCCAAGGGTGGGCCCATTAAAGTATTCTTATACTTCGATTCGGACTCGTCTTTTGAAACTTTGACTTTGCCCCGGGTTGACTTTGACTTTTTCACTTATAACTTTTTCACGCTTTTTCTATTCCCGTGCTCGGTTTTGTTACCGTTTTGTGGTGGGCTTGATTTTTTATCCTTTAGTGAATATAACGGTAAACTGCACAACGTAAATCAGCAAAACACACATATATTTGGCATTTTATGTCCGTTTTTTGGTCATTTAGGCTCGTTTTTATAGGTAAAAGGTATGTGTAATTAAGCACATACCAAAATCCCCCATACTAAACTATTGTCGTGTCCTCACGCAATGCCATAAGTAAACACTTTAGAAAACCAAGAATCTCAATCCCCCTCGACTAATTACCTCGAAAAGTAGCTAAGTGTTCATCAAGGGGAATTAAAGAATCATTAGTTTTGAAAAGCCCCGTTTTGACCATTTTTAAATATTTACACTTATTACCACACATATTTTTGTATTTTTCCTTTTTCTCATTTTTTTTATACTTTTTTTAAGCAACTAACTAGAATGTATGGACTTTCGTTATTTTCATAACTTTAAGGGTCACAGAACAAGAAGCACTTTAATCCTAAAATGCCCAAAAAGGATAAATTCATCGTCCCCGATTTTTCACTTGTCCCAAACCAAGCTCAAAAACGAAATCACCGTTAAATATAAGTTAAGATGCTAACACTACTCATACTTGTAACTTGTGAAACTTTTCACTCCCGACAATTATTATATAGTAGGTGAATGTGCCATTTCGAATTTCAACCATGGATTAACTTTTTGCAAAATTTCTTTGCTTCACGTTCCACCCAAAAGTAATGAGTTTGAAGGCGAGATCATCCCATGTAGCGACTTTCATCTCGGCACATCCCAACCTTGCGGCTAAGTGACCAGGCTTTTGACACCCCACAGAGACTAGTATCGAGACTCACGGACCTTCGGTTTCAAAACCCTTGGATTTCCCGTTTATACATAATTTATTTAGAAAAAATCACAACTTAAAACGAAATAGTCTTAGTTCAAAAGCATATTTAAATTTAAGAAAAAGAGATTTTCCCTATATTTATTAAATCACATATATTACATTTAATATAATTATGCATCCTTTTAAACTAAGGAAATCCTCGACCTTTTAGAAGGCTGCAACATCGGTTGTGAGCCGGCAAGATACAAAAAACTTTTATCAGTCTCAGATAATTACTATCTGCTTTATTTAGAAGACTGCAACATCGGTTGTGAACAGGCAAGATGCAGTAAACTTTTATTAGCCCACAGTTTTTATTATTATTATTATAATTACCTCATTTTTCAATTTTTTTACACTTTATATTACCATTATATAGAGAAAATTACTTTTTAAAAAATTTAAGTATAAATTTGAACTAAGACTAAATAAATTATTGTTATCGACTATACTTCAAAAATCATTGATTTGAGTTTAATTTTCGAAAAGAGCACGTATTATTAGTCCGGTTAGAAGCTTATGGGAGAAAAAGCCACAAACTACACTTATGAGCTCTTAAGATTTCCAACTAATCCTTGCTTAGCATCTAACTCATAATTAACTCTATCATTTCTCGTTCTTCGCAAATTTAAAATCTTTAATAAAAAGATCTGTGAATGCTTAGTCAAGTTTATAACGGTTAAGGGACAAAGCTAAGAGCTCAACACGCTCGATCGAGTCAAAAATTTATTCTTATTCTACCAAGCAGGAAAGTCAAGATTGTGATAAAACACTTATTTTATTTTTTAAATTTTTTAAATTTTTTTCATGTTTTTTGGTATTTTGGTGGTAAAAATAGGATTACGCGAAAACAACGACTGTAGGCACAATCAAATTGATAGATTCCCCCATACTAGAATTGAACATTGTCCTTAATGTTTTAAGAAGGGTCTCTACGTAAATCTAAAGTCGTTTATTAAGTGTGCTCATAGATAAACGTTAGTCGATAAGATTGGATATTGGATTCCCATATTCTTGCTAAGGATTGAAGCTCGAGTGAAGAAAGGTCAAAACTACGAGCACGAGAGGCTTTAAAATCTGGGGCAATCCTAGACATACAACACAAACCACAAAACACAAGAAAGGAAGAGGCGAGCCTCCTCACAACACACTTATTCATTACTACTATTATAATTATATTAGGATAAGCATGGGTTGCCACCCACGAAGCGCTTGTTTAAGGTCACTAAGCTTAACCCGTCCCCCGAATTGAGTTGTTCATGGGGGATAAAAATGGAGACACGGAACATCCAAAACACGGATGTCCGTTCCATAAGAGCAAGGAAAAATCTCCATTCGGGCTTTCAAAAATATTAATGACTTTGAAAGCTTTAGAGCCCCGATGAGATAATTCCGGTAGTAGTGAATGAACTCTTTTAGAAATGAGAATCCCGGGGTTGAAAACCTTTCCTCATTTTTGGATAAAAACGAGAGTAAAGTTTCAGACCCGGGAATTTCTATGTGGAAAGGAAGTTCATGATAAAAAAGAGGAGGATTATAATCCTCAAGGATTAAAGAAACATTAGAAGAGGATTTCATCTTTACATTCTTATCCGGTGTTACTCGATTGGTGACTTCATAAAGGTTCTCATGAACGAGTATACCTGGATTGAATACTTTGTCCTCGTTATCAGTTAAAGTCAAAGTATCAACCTCAGAAAAATCCTCATAGAGAACCGAGTCACACTTGAGGAAATGAGGGAGGAAACTACTTGATCCAGGGGAATCAAGTTCATCAACCAAGAGTTTAGAATCTTTGATTTTGTTTTCCTTAGAGTCAAATAGATCATCATATAATATTTTTCTCCATTAATCATTATCGGTCTTGAGATCAAAAAGATCATCATCGGCATCATCATATCTTGGAGGATATGAATAATCAAGAGTATGTTCATCGGTGAACATCTCGGGAATGGTATAAATAAGATCAATATAAGGAGAATATTCTGCTAATGGATCACGGTTAAGCAAATATCCGATCTCTCTAATAACGTCTTCCGGAGTCATGTCATCATTTCCCAGTGGAAATGACTCAATAAAAGCGAGTTCATCGGCGAACTCCTCAAGAGAATAATCACTAATCTCAGAAGTTGTGAGACTAGGAGAAGAAGAAGTGGTACTGCTTAGGAGAGGGAGGGAGATTCTTGGTAGAATCAAGATTTAGCAATTTCTCAATTAGAACAATGTCTCCCTTCGGATCAAAGATATCATCTTTAACTTCTGGTGAAGTTAAATCGGAAGTAAGTGTGCCGGGTTTTGATATGTGTGAAAACACATATCCGTTTTATATCAAAAATGTCCTTAAAAAGAGAAAATTATGCTTTAAATGCTTGTATATTGCTTGTTTTGTATTTGTGATTGTGTAGGTATGGATATTGCAAAAATCACAAGAAAACGGTCAAAACCAGACAAACACGGACACGGGAACGGATAGAGTGTACAAGAGCCGAGAGAATGCTTTCAAGGTCAACCAAAGTCAACTCATAGTCAACATTGGTCAACTACCAGGAGACAAAACCTTTCAAAATTCCCAAAATGCCCTTAATGTTAAATCAAAATTCATAAAAAGCCCTTAAAACCCTAACGATGTTAACTTTCTATTAATAAAAGTTAACACTCGTTAACCTTATTATAAAACCCAAATCCAAAACCTATTAACCTTACCAAGCCCAAAACCATAACCCTTGGCCCAATCCTTTTTATATAAGCCCAAAGTCAAACACATATAACCCGAGTCAAACCCGCACCCTTATAAAAAGAAATACGCGGGAAAAGTAGTTTTTACTATTCATCTCCTTCCTCGTTTAACCTTGCGTCAAAAAAGGGGTAATTCAAATTAATAACAATGGTATGTGATTCGAGTACCAAGTGACAAGGTGGCAGAGTTATAAGTCATGAGAGATTCTCATTGGTCGAAACCCAAAAGGTCTGACACGCGGGCATGGAAAGAAACACACGGGGAAATGGATTTTTACACTAAAACAAGTGCAAAAAAAAGCACACAAGGTCTGACACACGGAATGCCAGGTTCATTGAGGAGTGCTTGTTATGTGAGAGGAAACCAACATCATCATCTCAGCCCTTCAATTTATCTTGGCCACCAAGTTGTAAAATCAAAACCCTTGATTCGTATTGTCCAATTAAACATATTAGGATTGCCAAGGTAGCAAGTGGGGTTTTGTGAGGTGGGGTGAGCTGTTTTTGTTGTGGGGTGATATTTTGGAGGCATGTTGCAGGGTATGAACAATAGCACGTGATGGTGATGGTGATGGGTTTCAGTGTTTGGCGGGAAAAGGTTTAAAGGGTGAAGGGTATTTGTTTTGGTGAAGTTTTGAAGTTGGGCAAATTTGGTCCCTCAACATATATTGATGTTTTGCAAATTCAGTCCTTGGGGACTAACAATAGTTAGGGGTAAAAGGGGTATGGCGTAACGGCTGTTAGTGGCTGTTTTGGGCTTGGATTTCGTTTTTGGGCCGTTTTTTTTAAAGAGGAATTGGGCTTTATATTTAGTAAATAAATACTATTGGGCTGACCCGGCCCATTAACCCGGGTACGGGTTGGCCCAATAAGATATTTATGTCCTCGGCTTTGGTTTTTCATGCTCTTCTCAGATCCGCTCTCGGTTTTGTCCGGTTTGGCTTCATTTATCATCCTTTAGTAAATATCCGGTACCTGCACAGTAGAAACCCAAAAACAAGCATATTTATGGCATTTTATGTACGTTTTTGGTCGTTTAGGGTCGTTTTATTAAGTAAATGGTATATGTATTTATGCACATACCAAAATCCCCCATACTAAACTATTGTGTGTCCTCACGTAATGCTATAAGTAAACACTTAGGAAAACCAAGAATCTCAATCCCCCTCGACTAATTACTTTGAAAAGTAGCTAAGTATTCATCGAGGGGAATTAAGGAAATCAAAAGCTTTGAAAAACCCTATTTTTACCATTTTTAAATATTTACACTTATTCCCACTCATATTTTTGTATTTTTCCTTTTTCTCATTTTTACTTTTCTTTTTAAACAACTAACTAACTTATTTGACTTTCTTTATTTTTATAATTTTAGGGTCATAGAACAAGAAACATTTTAATCCTAAAATGCTCAAAAAGATAAATTCATCATCCCAGACTTTTCACTTGTTCCAAACCAAGCTTAAAACGAACCGTTAAATATGAGTTAAGATGCTAACACTACTCATATTTGTGACTTGTGAACTTTTCACTCCCGACAACTATTATATATATTAGGTGAGTATGCCATTTCGAATTTCAACCATGAATCAACGTTTTCTAAAATTCTATGCTTCACGTTCCACCTGAGAATAATGAGTTTAAAGGCGAGATCATCCCCTGTAGCGACTTTCTTCTAG
>BQNB010079444.1:0-24305 GCA_026074375.1 Tanacetum coccineum | reverse complement strand
TGATTACACTGTCAATTGAGTTCCCACAATAAAGACTAGACATATGACCGATAATCATCTTCCAATCCATTTGACCAATTTGAACACCCATTCTTGACATAGCATACTTCCAAAACTGCTCTGCATAAGCACATTGAAAAAATAAATGCTGATGTGAGTCCATATCCTGCTGGCATAAAGGGCACATCATCATGTCAAAAGATCCCCAACTCTTAATTTTGTCTTGAGTAGTAAGTTTGTTCTGTATTGCCATCTATAACACAAAGGCATGTTTGGGAATATTTTGAGAAAACCAAACAAGCCTACTCAATGCGACTTCCTCCTTTTGATTCCTAAGATCCTCATAAGCCTGTTTAACTAAAAATTGACTATCTTTTCCTTTTTTACATCTCCATACTAGTTCATCTTTTTGATTCCCCAACACTATGTTATCCTGATTATGAAAACTAAATATTACTTATAACCAGATTATGAAAAGCTTCTAAAAGAAGTAATAAGCAATATTGAGACCAATTAAGCACAAATAAGCAGTTACAATGTTTGGAAAGTAAAAATGCTTATAACAAAGCTTAAAAACAGAGTATTGAATATGATATGTGTGAAAACACATATCCATTTTATATCAAAAATGACCATAAAAAGACCAAAACTGTGCATAAAAGGCTTGTATATTGCTTATTTTGTCTTTGTGATTGTGTAGGTACGGATAAAGCAAAAATCACAAGAAAACAGACAAAACCCGGGCAAACACGGACACAGGAACGGAAGAGCACACAAAAAGCCAGGAGGAAGCTATCAAAGTCAAATCCTAGTCAAACTTCAGTCAAGTTGGTCAACCAAAGTCAAGGTCACAAAAAGACAAAAATCTCAAAATTACCAAATCAGTGCCTAAAAAATCCAAAGTTACAAGAATGGTCTTTAAAAGTTAAAACCATATCCGATTTATAAAAGTCCAAAATCTAACCCATAAACCCAAGCCCAAATAAATCACCCCAAGCCCAACCCTTTATAAATAAGCCCAAAGTCAAACAAGACTTTACCCGGGTCAAACACGAATCAAACACACCCTTATAAGTAAAAAAAGGGCGGAAGAAACAGTTTTACTGTTCATCTCCTTCCCCAAACTACCCAGAGTCAAAAACAAGGGGCAAATGCAAATTAATGACGTAGAAGGGTAATTCGAAGGATAAAGTACACATGGGCAGAGTATCACGTCACTTAAGCCTCTCATTGGCCAATACCCAACAAAGGATGCCACGTGGATAGTGAAGAAAGCACAAGGAATGAAGTTATTTACTCTAGAATCACTCTCAGAAGAAGCACAAACCTGTCACAATCACGGATTGACACGCTGGCAATCCGTGTGCTCCAAGAGTAATCCAACGGATGAGATATAGCATCCAATGATGAGAGATGATCTAAGGGCCAAGAAAAAAGAGAGCGTGTAACTGAATTTGTATCTGGAAGCTTTATCAACTGGCTATATAAAGCCCTTCATACTCACACACAGGGTAGATCTCTTTTTCTTGTAATTTTTCTTAGTTAAATAGCTTATGTAGTTTTTTTAAATGTAATTTTACTTTTTCAAGCTCTTGTAATCTCTTTTATAAAGCATTGTAATCTGTTTTTGAGTATTAATAAAATCCTAAGTTTAGTTTTCATAAGCTTTTTACTTATAAGCTCTTCTTTACTCTCAAATGTATGCTGTTGTTTCAAAAGCTCACAACAAGCTCTTATAAGCTCTCACAAGTCTCTAAGCTTGTGATTGAGCTCAATTGTTAGTTTAATCTACTCAAATCAGTAAAATAAGATAAGTATCTTTGCTTAATAAATTTTGAGCTTATGGAAGGGAATCTAGCAAAGGATAAGCTTCCATGGACTTTTACAGGTTTATTTTAAATAAGCCAGAACTAGAAGACAAGCGCTTTGAGCCTTTTAAGCTTTTGTTTAGCTAAAGCACACTGTAAGTTTTCATTTATTTCCTTTGTCTTTAACTTTCTAGCTTAAATCTGCTTAATATACTTATCTAATTGTTTATTTAATCTTATATCTGCTTCATTGTGCTTATTTGATCATGTCTAGTTATATGTTTTCAGCTTGTGCAGTTTAGATTTCATTTTGCTTTATATTATTTCATAAATCATAAAAACCAAAAAAATTAATTAGCATAATTCTTAAATCTGTGTCTCTTGCTTCTTAGCTTATTAATATAAGCTCATTAGAATAGTCATAAGCTATTTGATATCTGGTATTTAGGTTTCGCTAAGGTATCCCCCGCCCCCCCGTCCACCCCCCTCCTCCCCCCCCACCCGCCCCCCCCCCCACGCCTCCCCCCCCCGCTAGATTTAAAATATGAAGTTTAAATGGAATCTCTCTAGTATAAAGGAGTGTTTGGTTTAGTGGTACTTGACTCCTTAAAGTCAAACTGAGTTATGCAATTTGCTTGAGTTAGTTCCATTATCATTTAAATCCAGTAGAAAAGTTGTTTTCATAAGTTAGTTTTCAAAATCTAACAAGTTAAGGTTGATTTTATAAGATGTGCACCAGGGGAGTTTTCTTTCTTTTAGTAGCTAGTGATTTTTGAACCAAGCTCTCTTGAGTTTGGTTTTTGCCTGTCAAGTATTCATAACACACAACTCAATAGAGTTAGATAATGCATGTTATGACCACTTGATCACCTGCAAATTGGTTTTACCAATTCTACCAAGTGCATCAGATAGGGTCTACTGTAGTTTCCAAACTGCAGCTCTCTTTAATCACATTCAAGATAGTTTAAGTAGCTTTTAGCCTTTAAAATTCAATAGGTTTTTAGTTTACATACTAGTAATTTAGGTTTAAAACTTATTTTTAAATTTCTAGCTTAATATATAGGGTTAATTAGCTTTTAAAGTTCATCTAAAATTCCTAAAAAGCCAAAAACAGTAGTAACTAGTAATTAGCTTCTAATTGAATTTATAGCTTATAGGAATTAATTTTATGAAATATGAATTCTAGCTTAAGTTAGTTTATCTAGTTTATGCAAAAGCTCTTTTGAAATAGGCTTATTGTGCTCTTTTAGCTTATTTAGTTGTTTCTTAAGCGCTTTTTAGAGTCATAGTTTCTGAGGTTTGCTATTTAGATCATAGATTTACGTAGCTTTAAGTGTTTTTAGTCTAAAGTGAGCTTTATCAAAACTAGCTTTATCACTATATCCTAAGCTTTTCTAGAATAGCTTTTTGTTTTTGAAAATAGACGTAAAATGAGCTGTTGCAATCATTAGATGAAAAATTACTTTTTTAGCACTTAAAAGCTATTTAGTAACAGCCAATTTCACATGCTCTTTTTAATAAGCTCTATTGTTTTAAGCTCATTATGAAGAGCTTTTCCTAGTTAGAATTTTAAGCAAAGTTTTTAGAAAACGCCCACCTTTTTACATTATAGGGTGCTTATATGCTAGCTTAATTTTTAAGCTCAAATGTATCTATTAGGGCTTGTTTTGAATTTTAGTCATGCAAAGTCTTATTTAGATTCTAGCTTATTTTATGTTGTCTTATTTTTAGTTCTAATTTAAGCTCATTAGCTTAGGTTTTATGCTATTCTCGCATTTCAGTCTCTAAAAATTTTTAGCTTAGATAAGTGTTTCTAGCATTGATTGTTTAAGTATAAAACCAAAAAAAAAGTAGCTAAAGTACTTTCTGACGTATATACGCTGTTTAACAAGCTTATTTAAGGTGATTTATAACAAAAGAAGTTCTTTACATAAAATGTCTTATTTTCAAGTGTCTTAACAACTTTACATCAGTTCTTTACGTTTTTTTTTTAAAAAAGAGAAGTGGAAATCGGGGTTGAGCAAGGCCTCGAACCCCCGACCTCAACACCCACCCTTTTATAACACACACACCACAACTCACCTAAAAACTACCGCTGTGCCCTTGGGTCTTTTCCATTAGACTCTCACACAATTTAACTTTTATACACATTTTAGCCTTATAAGCTGTTTTAGCTTATTTCGCGGCTTATTTGATAAGCTGTGCTTATAAGTTTATTTTTCTAGGTTTTAAGTAGTGTAAGCTATTTTCTGTAATTTTTCTAGAATTTTTATAGTTCGTTTAGTATTTTTAAACATTTATTTCATTAAAAACTTTAAAAAATCATAAAAAAAAGAAAAATAATCAAAAAATATTAATCTTTTTAGGAAAATTTTCTTTTAACATAAATTTCATAGGAAAATTATTTTTGATATCGTCACGCGTCTAATTTGCAAAATTTGTTTTTTAAAGACGGGATTCGTTTCTGTTCTCAGTTTTCCGTATTTTAACGCTACATGGTTCACATCCGTTTTTTGTTTAGTTTCTTAAACTTACTTTTTACAGTCAAATAGGGGAGTCTATTTCTAAAAAGAAAATTTTAAGTTAGATATATATTCGATAGACATTAGGGTTTTTAACCTCCGTTTAGTTGGATCCCAGTTTTGCGTTTTAGTTTAAATTTGATTTTTCAGTATATTTTGTCTTTCATGCTTAATTGTTAGAAGTTTTTAATTTTAATTGTTAGGAGTAGTTTATCAAATCATCTATTATTTCCAATTCAAATCATTGTCCGAGCATCAAACGTGAATTCAATTTCACAAGTCGTTGGGGATAACGACCCGGGAATCATACTTCCCGGTTTATATACGTATTATATTACATTATATATATTTTGAAGAATTTCCTTTTTACCTTTGTCCTCAAGGGTAAATTGGTAAATTTCCATTATATTATATATTTTATATTTTACGTATATAGATTCTGACGAATCAACAGGCAACTACACAAACTCTACAAGTTTTAAACCTAACAAAGCATTTTGTTCCAGCAAATACAAACATCACAAACCTACACCCTTGTGCCATTATCAAGTATTATATACAAAAAAAACTCTAAAAACCCTAAATTCGTCACTTGTAGGTTTTCTTTTTAGTCGAAGTTCAAGAAAGCTAGAGGTGTTCTACGGGTTGTTACAAGTACATGAGTGGAGAACAAAGCGTTGTGGGACGTTTAGTTTAACAGTTGGGGTCACGAATTGGGTTGTAGCAAAATTAGGGTTTTGTTAGTTTTTATTCTACACGCAGCCGAATATTTGTGAGTCTTACGTTTATAATATTTGCCATTCATTATTATGCAATCATGTCATATGGATTTATTGTGCTTGAGAAATTTACTTTCTTAAAACTAATATGAACACGACCCCACCTATACGTCATGATTATCATTTGCAACAACACTTTTGTAGTCTTTCATGTATCAAGAAACAAAGGACTTAAATTGTTAACTACAAATGTTGGTAAAAAACTCTTAACCAAGAGGTGTTGTTTTACTCACTAAGACGAGTGATAGACCTTCCTTTATAACAAATATAGATAGCTTAATCATAAGTTAGCCAATTGCAAGTTTAAAAGCAAACACTTTTTAACCATCTTGATGGTAATACGGTTCATTGAGAAACCCCTTATACAAACATTGACAATGGAATTGTTCTAAGCTTATCAATTCATAAGTAGCGTTAAACGTAGTATAGGAGTAGCGTTCATAAGTCCGCCCAAAAAAAAAAATTTTTTTTTTTTTGAGCCCCCCTTCTAACAACTTTTTAACGAGAGCGAAAAATAGACTTAAATCTGATAATTTTAGTGCATAGAAAAGCTGCCACATGTAGGGTACAAATTAGGGTGCACTTGTATTTTGATCCCACTTAGACTTAGACATAGAGTCTAACAAATATGGGCGTTATAGTTGACATAAGTAGGTCTAAATTTAGCAACTTGAATCACCACATAAACTTTAAGAATCGAGGCCCGCAAACTGAGTCACACGTTGTGATCGTAGTCGCGTTGATTCTACTCTGCGTCGTTCTTCTAATGCCCTTTTTATGTACCATAAACAAATACACCAGAAATATTAATATGCACAAAAGGAACAATCCCGCTGAGACGCAATGAATCTCCGGATAAGCAAATAAGAGTGTTCCTAAAGGGTCGTTTATGTCCCTAACGAGGCTATGAATTACACAAATCGAAAGACGAATTGCATAATATCGATGTTGAATATGACAAGGATGTGATTGGGCACTAAACCTAATAAGCAAATGCACATAAAAATAAGCAAAGAAAATAAGCTGGAACATAGAAAAAAGCTAGAAATGGTCAAACACTTAAAACTTTTACACTAAGACACAAATAAGCTCAATTAAGCTTAAGACAAAAACCACAAATCAATAGTTAAACTAACTCTAAATAAGCAAAATCAAAAAGCAATTAAGCTAACTTAAGCAAGAAAAACACAGCAGTACTAACAACAGTACTAACAATTTTAACTAACAGTACTAACTTGAAGAGGTAGTACACATATTAACCATAAATTTATAGCCAAGTTATTAAGTTAGTACTAGCTAGTCTTAAGTTAGTATCTAGCATCTTTAATAACAAAAACACAATGAAACAAGAAATAATCAAATAAGCTAAAACAGATAATTAACTACCCCTAATAAGCACTCAGGCATAAGAATAAGCGACTAGATTAAACTAAAAAATGGCAACGAGCTAAAAGCTACAAACTGATAAACTATTGAAAATATTTTGCAAAGGAGAATGAGCTTAAGGCATAAGAATAAGCAACTAGATTAAACTAAAATGGCAAATAAGCTAAAAGCTACAATCTGATCAACTACTAAAATTGCTTTGAAAAGGCGAATAAGCTTAAACAAGCTTACTCCTAAAGACAGCAAACGAAAATGGGCTTAATCTACTCTAAAAAGGTTAAGCAAATCTTAAATAAGCTGAAATAATAAGCTAATTCGCGAAAATGAACTAACAGTACTAACAGTTTTAACTAACGGTACTAACTTGGAGTTAGTACTGCTTGTTCTAAACACCCCTTAAAGTTTTCAAAAATCATTTTTCTTTTCATCCTGATTAAAAACAGATTATCAAATAACAACATAAGACACTTCTAAGCAGATTTCAATCAAGAATAAGCCCTTAAATAAGCTGAATTAGTCTAACAGTATTAACTCATAACTAACAGTTTTATCAAATGAACTAACAGTACTAACTAAGAAAGTGATACAAACTATTTTTAAACTAACAACTAAGCAAGATAAGCACTAAACATACTGATAAAGCACAAATAAGTAAACATAAGTAACAAATAAGCACTAGTGAGCAGTTCTACAGTAAATAAGAAAAACAAGAAAAAGAGAGACTTACAACACCCTTGCTCAAAACAGGGTCAAACAATGAATCTACAAGCTCTAGCTTGCATAAAACAAGCTAGTAGTGTCCATAAGCCCATCCAGAACTGGCTTATCATCCATAAAATAAGCTGTGGTGTATTTGAGAGTGATTTTTGTGATTTTCTCTTAACTACTTAACTTTTTAAATTTACTTAATTAAAGCAGCTTGTAAACAAGCTGTATTGAGAGCTTTTTGAACACAAAACAACACAATTAAGAAACTTAACACTTGGAATTGTAAATTGACTTAAAACCTCAAATTTGCATTAAAACTTGAAAGTGTTACAAAGCTGAAAGTAAAAGCTGTAAATGACTTTAAAAAGAACTGAAAATAAGCTAAGTTATATTAAAAATTAAAAACTAACTCAAAACTAAGATTAACTAGTTGCCTCAAAGGCTTACAAAAGGCTCTATTTATAGCCGAAGTCTTCTTCTCTTGGACTTGCAGCTTGTGTTTCTTTTGTGAGAGCAAAAACCAAGTGTGCTTGTTGTGTGAGGTGATTCTAAAACAAATCCCAGCCTTCAATTTCTTTTGTGCTTCTTTGGAGTCAATCTCAGCCATCGAAAAGCTTGGAAAGGTGTGGGATTGCCAACATGGCACTTATACAGCTGGGGGGGGAATAGTGGAGTGGTTGAAATGATTTATCTAGGGTGTTGAGTGTTTTGCAGGGAGAAGGTATGGGACGACATCCCTACTCTGCACCTGGGTTTTGTTGGGCGGGAAAAATGAAGTTTGGGTAGGTTAACAGCTTTGGCCCCTCATTTCTTATAACTTTGTTGTAACTTTCGCCCTTTTATGAAATAACTTTAGGGGTTTGGCAGAACTGGCCCCTAAAGTTATACTTCACCCGCAATTTTCGATTTCAGCCCTTGTCTTTTTGTAACACAACTTGAGGTTTGGCAGTTTTAGTCCCTCAAGTTGTATTTTCTTCATGTGGCTGACTTTTGACTTTGACTGACTTTGGCTTCGGATTGACTTTGTCTTTTCCATCCCGTGCTTAGTTTGGTCTTTTTTTGGCTTTCTTTTTGAATATCCGTTCCTGCACAATTCAAATGCAAAACATACAAATACAATGTATTTTTGGTACGTTTTTAGTCTTTTAAGTCTGTTTTTAATGGAAAATGGTATGTGTAATTAAGCACATACCATTTCCACATTGAATTCAGCTTCTAATGTTGTATTAGAAGGGAATTGGGTATCTCATAGGTAGTAGATTTATATGGACTTTAATCCCATCCCTATCACTGACTTAATCACTAAGTCCCTAGCTAAACCCTTCATCAAGTGGTCTGCAAAATTATGTTGTGTCTGAACAAACTCAATAGAAATCACACCATTCCTGATTAGTTCTCTAACCATACTATGTCTAACACCTAAGTGTCTAAACTTCTCATTATATATCTGACTATGTGCCCTAGTCATTGTGGGAGCACTATCACATCGGATAGATATTGGTGCTATTGGTTTCGGCCATATTGGAATCTCATGTATCAAGTTTCTTAGCCATTCTGCTTCTTTACCAGCAACAACCAATGCTACAAACTCATATTTCATAGTAGAAGTAGTGATGCATATTTGCTTCTTGGAAGCCCATGAAATGGCACCTCCCCCAAGCAGGAACACCCATCCACTCGTAGAAGATGAATCTTCAACATGATTTATCCAGCTAGCATCCGAATAACCTTCTAACACCGAAGGATATCCCATATATGATAAACCATAAATTCTCATAGTACACTTTTAAGTTTACTTGAAGACCCATTTTAAGCTGCCAAGGTGTCTACTTGGGTTACTAGTAAACCTGCTTAATCTACCAACTGCATAAGCAATATCAGGTCTAGTGCTAGTCATAGCATAATTTCTGCATCCAATTGCTCTTGAATATTCGAGCAATCTTACAGGTTTCCTGTTTTTTGCTTAAGCTTTTCTACGGATCCCATAGGAGTATCTACCGAAGAACAATTCTTCTTGATTAAACTTCTTTGAGTATTTTCTCACTGTAGTGAGATTGTGTGATGACAATCCCCTTATTTTTACGTTTTATCTTAATACCAAGAATAACGTCTGCTTCTCCCATATCTTTCATTGAGAACTTTGATGACAAAAACTTTTTAGTTTTATCAACTTGATTTCGGTCAGTGCCAAAAATTAACATGTCATCAATATATAAACGAATTATAACGCCTTCACCAGAGCTATTAAATTTGCTATATACACACTTATCGGATTGGTTTAAAAAAAACCACTAGACAGTACAACCTCATCAAACTTTTGATGCCACTGTTTAGGTGCTTGTTTTAGCCCATATAACTACTTAACTAGCTTACACATCTTATGCTCATAACCTGGCATAACAAATCCTTCCGGTTGCTTCATATACACCTCTTCATCTAAATCACCATTTAAAAATGTTGTTTTGACATCCATTTGATGGATCACTAGATTGTGAATAGCTGCTAGAGCTAACAACAATCTTATTTGTAGTGATAGGAGCAAACTGGTGAATATGTATCGAAGTAATCGATCCCTTCATGTTCAGTCTAAACCTTGGGATTACAATCGAGCTTTGAATTGTTATTGTTCCATCGAACTTTCATCTTCCTTTTGAAGATCCATTTGCAACCTAAAGGTTTGCAACCAGGGGGTAAATCAGATAGAACCCATGTATTATTTTCCATAATAGAACCAATCTCATCATCAATTGCTTCTTTCCAGAAAGCAGAATCTCGAGATTGCATAGCTTCATTATAGGTTCTAGGATCCTCCTCAATACTATAACAGTAAGAGTATTGTGATCCAACTTGATCTCTTGATCCCTCAACTAAGTATAGCTGAAAATCAGAACCATATGATTTAGCTTTCCGAACTCTTTTACCTTTACGAGGTTCAAGAATTCTCACTTCAGTACATCATCAGTAGGCTCATCCCTTTTGACATTCATCCGTATTTGGTTTATATCCTCTTGGTCTAAGTATTTAAAGTGAAAACGATTTCTCATCAATTTCATCTCTGACTTTATAATTGAGTTATAAAAACGGTCATAGGGTTCATACATTAAAAACTATATGCCTTGGAATGCTCAACATATCCAACAAAGATGCAATCAATACCCTTTTCACCCAAAGTTTTTCTTTTCGGGTCCGGAAGCCTAACAATGGCCCTACAACCCCAAACTCGTAAAAATGACAAGTTGGGTCGTTTCTTATACCAAAGTTCATATGGGGTAGTCTTGTTCCTTTTATTTGGAACCCTATTTAATAAATAGCAAGCCGTTAACATGGCTTCTCCCCAGAACCCCTCACTCAAACCCGAGTAAGATAACATGGAATTAACCATTTCCTTAAGAGCTCTATTTTTCCTTTCAGCCACACCATTTTGCTGTGGTGTATAAGGAGCTGTAGTTTCATGAATGATTCCTACAGATTGGAAAAATACAGGATCATAATATTCACCACCTCTATCTGTGCGTAAGGTTTTAATTAAGTCATTTTGTTGCAATTCAACTTTTGTTTTATAAATTCTAAATTTATCAAGGGAATTCAACAAGTCTTTATTACTGACTTCATGTTACGGCGTAACAACCAGGTGTTACGGCGTAATCTTGTAACCATTTTTCTCATTATGGCGTAAATCAAATGGTTACGGCGAAACAGAAGATCAAATTCTTTGAATATAATATTCACACCTGCTACGACGTAGACCCTTCGTATAGGTTACGGCGTAACACCTAAATAACAATGATATTTATAACATTACCCAATAAGTTTACGGCGTAAACCCACTAATTGGTTACGGCGTAACCAATTCCCAAATGATTTTTTGCCAGTCACCCAGCACGATTACCACTCTATATCATAGTAGAGTTTAGAAGCCCTTATTCCATATAGAAATACAACTATACAATAGAAAATTCATTTTCCAAACAAACACCGATCAAGACAACATGTGTCCCACTTATACCATCGGTGGATCAAGAGGAAAACAAAGACAAACATTAAAGCGTGTCTTTTATTCAAATCATGTTATGTGATCTACTGTACTTTGAACATCTAACAAGAGTAATCATGAATTTTAGCCACACAAATATAACAAATTCACTTTGCAGTAAAGTTTAACATTATATATGTCAAACAAACATAGACAAAGACTATGTCAAAATATACAACATGTACATTTACAATTAGCGATCATTCATGTAAATGATTGATCAAATAATTAACATATACTCAGAATCATATATTTATATTAAACTGATAACACAGTTACATGATTCCAAACATTCATAATTTACATGAATTTATAATTTATATGTGGCAATTAACTTAAGTATTTCACAATTTAGCAAAAGCACAATAAGAAAATCATCCCGAACCTTTCAATAATCCAATAATTGATTGATTGAAAAACTGTCATTCATGCTTACCGCCAAATACAGTTTTGCCGACAAATTGTTTTTCTTTTTATGAATTTTTTTATTTTCTCTTTTCCCTTTTGAATGAAATTTTCCACCCATCATGCAGAAAACAAAACCAAGCATAGAAAGGATTGTGTTGTTTCTTAAACGCTTCACAGGGAAAATCAACGAAGGGAGACAAGGTTCAATATTCCATCCAGTACTTTTAACAGTTTGATAGGTTTTATAAAATTCATAAAATTATTAATGCCTATCAATTTGTTTAAAGACACAAACTTTAAAAACTTCTAAATTGATAACCATGACAACGCAATTGCCACTTTAATAATTAACCATGACCACACAATAAATACATGCAATTTATACCACAAGATTCAAAACTGAGTAAGAAATGCGTACTCATAAATATGAATGAACCGGCAATGACTTTTCCAACATATGAATCCCTTTCTACCATTCCAATCTGCCAAAAAGATCCCAATCATGCTTTTATCATTTGAACATACATATACCAATGTTTCAGACTTTCTTTGTCATCTCCAAAATCATTACGTTCAAACTTTTCCGTATTTCCTATTGCATTCATTTAGTCACAGATTCCCAAAACATTTTTGATCATCCAAAATACCAGGACCCTTTCACCGTAGATCTAGTTTCCCAAAATTCGTAGTCATCTCCTTAACCGTATTTCCAGCCATGATCACAATAAATACTTTATACGTTTGTAAGAGATTGGGTTGTGTGCGATGATGTGATAATCCTGGATATCTTCTAGAATCACGTAAAAGTCCATTTTCCGTATAAAGTATTTTGACCCTATCAAATGCCTGGGTTGCACGAAATCTATATCGGGATAAGACTAGAAGAGAAACACTTTGTGTTCTAGGCCCAAGATCACAAAGCAAGAAGATTATAGGAATTGTATGTGTTTTTTATTGTATGTTCTGAGACCAATCTCCTTGATCTTATATCAAATGTAAAAGACAGGTTTATTGGTTAGTTGGGGTGGTTAAAGTTAGTTAATCTCAAACTGAATCTAACCAACTAATGTATCTAACCAACTAACTAAACTTTACGGTTTCATATTAACTCAACGAGTGTGCACTTTACACTTCCCTAACTCGTGTCCGAGTCGAACATGAAATCTCATTGATCTCTAGTAAATCACCATTACCTAAATGGCCGTCGATGACACTAAAATCACCAACAGAGCGTGTGTCTGTTTATCCCACCTAGTAAAACCCGAGAATGACGTCATTTAACCGTTCTATCTTTCAACCCAGCCCAGTCACACCTGGGTTAGGCCTAAGTGTAAAACGACCAGCCCAGGTGCAAAACGACGTTATTTTGTACCCTCAAAACTCTGTCCTTTGCTTCACTATTGTATATAAGGGTAATGTTTTTCTCCATAACTCTAAAAAGTTTGTTTCGATAAACTTCTTAACTTTAAATGTCCGTACTATTAAAACATAAATTTTAAATGATTGTTCTCATTAAACCTTTAACTTATAATAAAAAATAACTATTTTTACCATCGTTTGATTACTATCCTAAAAAAGATGGTTAAAAGTTCGGATGCTTACTCTACATGTTATCGGTTCTTATAAGGAATAATTGGTTTGAACTCTGGTTGGTGTATCATAAGACATGTTGGTTTGAATAACGAGATAACCGTCCATACGAACGAGTGTATTATTTTTTACCGACCCGATATGCAACATCTGTTAGTTTTGGTTCGCAAACCCGTAGCCTCAAAGTCATATTCGGGTTGTTAGACGTAATACATGCCTCGTGAACATGGCTACTAATTTCTACCTTATATTATATAGTAAAAGAGAGTGTGAAGGCTTCTAAAAATTACACCTCAGCCTCAGTGAATGCTTCTAAAAATTCCACCTCAGCCTCTAATAGTTCTTAACAGTTAAGCTTTGAAATAAGTGGTGTACTCTATGTCACTTCATTACTCAATTACCTACCATCCCAACCCATTTCATTACAGCCACTTTACCTCTCTCAACACCCAAGCAAAATCTTTAACTTCAATGGTTGGTTCATTTTTCTTACTTTTTTAGATATTAGTTCCTTTTTTAACATCTTTATGATTGTGCATTTTTGTTGATGATGGTGATGTGACAATGATGAGTTACCCGAGGGAACTCAGATCTTATTGTGTTGACTAATGACTACAGTGACAGTAGCGACGGTGGACGAAAGTGTTAGCATGAGCTAGGAAGCAGCGAGGTCTCTAACGGTTAGATTTGCCTTTCTACTTTCATAGTTTGTGTTTTGTTTTTCTCATGTTTTTATGGTTTTTTTTCGCATGATGATGATAATAGGTCATAGATGGATGGGGTTTTTCCGATGGTGTGGACGTGTGGGTGAAACAAAGAGAGTTTGAAGATGGTGAATTAGTGATGTAGTAGGTGAGTCGTACATATTTCTTCCAATAATTTGTCATAGTAAAATTTTGTATGCATCTTTTCGGGTATGGTAACACTATTCTTATTCAACAGTTTTTTATTCGAGTTTAATTCGCTCATACAAGTACGCGAATTTTGTTTCTTTAGCTTGAATTTCTGGAGTTGTAGTGGTGGCAGCGACGTGATGCATATTTGGAGATGGGAAATGAAATTATATAATGACATCATCCAAGAAACGGTATATATCCCTTGTTACATTTTTCTCAAGATTCGTATGCATGTATGTGTATTTTTTTAGATGAATGCGTGGGTCCATATTGCGACAAGATTCAAGTCTTTTTGTTTGATTTTGGTGGTGGATTTATAATGTGTTTTTTTGAGAGGTTGGTTTGTGTTTTTCTTACTCATCTGGGTAAGCAAAAGAAAAAAAGGTAATCTTTGTTATGTAGGGTTTTTGGTGGTTTAGTTTGTTAATACGGAGTATATTTTTTAAGGTGCTTCATAAGTTAATGGGTTGCGGGTGTTGTAATGTTATGGTGTCTTCTGCACATGTTATATATCATGAGTAAATGATTTATGTTGAACTCTACTTAGGAGCCGTTTGGTTCACATAATGTTTTTGAAGGAATTGTAAAATTCAGAAGGAATTGTAATTTGATGTAATTGTAATTCAATGAATTGGAATGTGTTGTAATTGTAGTTGATAAAATCTGTGAATGTATTTGGTTGACACGCAACGTAATGTAATTCAATATTTTTACCAAAACTAAAAAAATAATATAAGAATAATTAAAATAATAATAATAATAATAATTAGTAATATTAATAATAATTATTATAAGAAAAAATAAAATAAAATAATACATAATAATAATAATAAAATAAAATAAAATAATAATAATAATAATAAAATAATAAATAATAATAATAATAATAAATTAATATTAATAAAATAATATTAATAATAAATAATATTTATAAATAATAATAATAATAATAAATATTAAATAAATAATACTATAATAATAATAATAATAATAATAATAAAATAATAATAAATAAATAAAATAAATAAATAAATAAATAAATAAATAAATAAATAACAAATAATAATAATAAATAATAATAAAAATAAATAATAATAATAATAAATGATATTATTAATAAATAATAATGATAATAATAAAATAATAATATAACAATAATAATAATAATAATAAGGGCTGTAAACGAACCGGACGAACGTGAACGGAGCCTTGTTCATGTTCGTTCATTTAATAAATAATAATAATAATAAATAATAATAATAATAAATATTATTATTAATAAATAATAATGATAATAATAAAATAATAATAATAATAATATAATAATAATAATAATAATAATAATAATAATAATAATAAGGGCTGTAAACAAACCGGACGAACGTGAACGGAGCCTTGTTCATGTTCGTTCATTTAGTTTTAACCGGACAAATAAACGGACACGAATGCTTAAACGGACGAATTTTCTTGTTCATGTTCGTTTATGTTCGTTCATTAAGAAACTAAACGAACCTTAAACGAACATAAACGATCGAACATAAATGAATGTAAAAAACATAAAATATTATCAAATTATGCATAATATTATGTTTTATAAGTGTTATTGTATTTAAACATACCAAATTTAAAAGTATACAATTAAAAGATATGATATAGGAACATAAACATATAAACGAACGTTAATAAACGCCTAATCGGACGTTCACGAACATAAACGAACGAACGTGACTTGTGTTCATGTTCGTTCATTTAACTAAACGAACGTAAAATAATGTTCATGTTCGTCCATTTAATAAATAAACGAACATGAACGAACTTTTTACCGAACGGTTCATGAAATGTTCATTGAACGTTCAGTTCGTTTGCAGCCCTAATAATAATAAACATTATTATTATTATTATTTTAATATTTTTATAATAATAATAAATATTAAATAAATAATATTATAATAATAATAATAATAATAATAATAACAAAAAAAATAAAAAAATAAAAAAAATTAGAGGCAGACATGGTTACTTTGCTGAAGCGGGAATTAGAGGCAGACGCGGTTACTTTACTGAAGCGGATCCGAAAGTTCTCCATGACTCAGGACATTATGGCACGTGTTGCTATTCATATATTTAATAAGATCAGTTTCGCTATTGTTAAAGGAGTAGGGGCCCAGATAGTATCTTGGCTTCCCTCTAATTTATTGTAAATCTCTTATGTTTCTTAATAAAGTGATTTATAAATAAATAAATAAATAAAATAATAATACTAATAATAATAAATACTGATGATTTAAAGTATAAAATACTGAATTACAACGTAATTCAAAACTTTTCATCCAACATCCTATGTAATCTGCATTCCCTCTCTTAATGTAATTGTAATGACTGAATTACAATTACAACGCAAACCAAACCAAACAGCCTACGTAATGTAATCCGAATTACAGTTACAACCTTTTGGCCAACCAAACAGGATTGTGATATAATTTAGATTACAATTACATCACATTACGTCCAATTACGGTGAACCTAGCACCCCCTTAATGTCTATTATCTTTGAACATGTACATCTCAAAAGAACCAAAAGATACACATCAGAAAAGGAACACATCAACAAGAAAATGTGTAGCTAAGCTACAAAGAAAATAGAACAAATGCCCATAATTTAATAAAAAATTATAGCTACAAAATATACTTAAGTTGTGTGAGAAAAATACAGTAGAGTATTATCAGGAAGATGTGATGGATATGCAAAGAAAAAATAAATCATTCAAATATTCAAAGTGTGAGGTGGTGTTGTACGAAAAGAAGAGTGTTCTTCAAAGTATGGAGGTGATGGTGGTTCCTATAGCTCTATAGATGGAAAAGTGATGATGGGGTGTGAGTGAAGTAGAAAGTGTGTAAGGAAGGTGTCAAAGTAGGTATTCTAGGTATTATGCTATCAATTATTTACAATGTACTGTGTTAAAACAATAAATATCCAGTTAGCTTTATTTTATTTTCTCGATATATAGCATAAGAATATCATATGAGGTGTTCGCGTATCCATTGCCTATGAATTTAACTATCATATGCATTGTAAATGTTTAGTTGGAGAGTATGGGAATCAATGTATGAAAGTATGGGCATAAAACCATTGTTAGGGAAGAATGTAGGATTAATTGTTATTGTTGTGTCATTTCATTTATCACCATAAATTTTTTGTTAAATCATATTTTTAGCTTTTCATTTTTATATTTTTATATATTTTGCTCATTAGTTTATTAAACAAGGTTTGTAACCCGCGCTCCGCTGCGGGGCGCGGGTGTTCGTTTAAAGTCACAATTTTTTCCTTTCTAGTATCATCACATGAGTTTGTAAGCTCTTAAATGAGCTAATGGTTGCATACACATTTTCTTTATGCTACACAAACAATATCACAATAACTTATAACTTTATAAGTCCTCTAATCATCGCATAACGAAAACTTGTTCTAGTCATACATTAGACTAAACATCCAATACAGTTTTGTACAAATGATCGAAACGTGGCATACATGAAATAGCAAGCTGAATTGAGTGCAAGCCTCTATTCCAGTTAGATGGGCTGACGTACTAATTGTTTTTGATCTCGTTCACAGTGTATCAAAGCGCCTTCCGCGATGATGCTTGCTTCATACTGGAAAAATAATTGAGTATTAAAATAGCACTCCCTATGAGAGAATATCTTTAAACTCTTATGGCGCTGTTAATTACATGTTCTCTTGCGATTTCTGAAAGTCACAAAGGGTGCACGCAACAAAAAAAAGCAAAAAGCCAATTAACATAAAAACAAACCTTTACTGATCCAATAATTTTTCTTTACCAATTAGCTCTATCTCTTTGAGCGGTTACTTGTAGCTTAGGATTTTGGATTTGTCTTTTATTTAAGTAATTCACACATCAAAGAAAAGGAAATTATTTTGTAACCAGATCTTGTTAAATGCGAATATAGGCTTATACTATTTCTTTAGTAGAAAAAACTCAACGCTGTTGAGGTAGTCGTAAAAGATAAGAGTTAAAAGCGTGAAAAATTGTAAAAAAAGAAAGAAAACAGAATACCTTGTAATGATGGTACTATCTACGACTAACATCACGTTTTCCCCCGTCTTTTTTCTTGCTGGGAAAAACAAGAAATAGAAAATAATATAACTTCGTTAGCGGGTCGCGTTAGAAATTTTTTACTTAACTCAAGTGATAACACGACATATAAAAATCAAATAGAGTAACAATCAAAGTGAAAACTATGTTGGCTGATCTGATTGATTTAATTGAAGATTGATGCGGTTGCTCAAAGTGCGGACACATAAGCTGCTATGACGTGCTGTCTTTCTTCTTTCATTCAGCAATTGCTTATACATAGGATTCTTCTGGATGTAATTTCTATCGGAAGATTAAACATAGCAGGCTTTCTTCTAGAGGGTTCGTAACTCCCAGTTCAACATGTTGCTCTTAGTGTGTCGCCAATTATGATTTTCAAGCTGGGTCTCAGAAATGCTAGACGTGGCTGCAAAGATAAAGCGGCTTGCTTAAATTAGATTAATGAGGTATAATATGTTCATTTGTTAGGTAAATGTATACTTGTACTAAAAAATTACCCATTTTAATTAGTCGTCCGACCTGTCAAATGCACCAAATGCAAATGATTTTGTAGCTGTTGTAACTGAAACAGCTATGACCCCTTTGGCCTTTTGCTAGACTCTCTCCTCTTGGTTGCATTGAGGAATTTCAGCCCGCTTGTACAACTGTGAATCGATATAAATTAATAACAAAATATAAAAAGGCACTAAAATTGAGGATTAGGAAGTTAGCATTTTAACAAATTAAAAGGACACATAAACGATTAATATCAACGACTTTCTTATTCTTTAGCTTTCCTATACACATCATATTAGGAATTGCTCTTGATCATGTTAATCTGCTACTTGTTCTTAACCCACCCAATTTGATATCTCTCGATAAACTGATATAGGGGGTGTTTGGGATTGCATTTGCAAAACAAACCATGCTGCTGCAAAACTGCATTTGTCTTTAAGAAAACACAGGTAATTACTTTTTGTTAAATGAGTTTCCAAACACTAATCCTTAGTACCTACTTTTACCAACTCGGTAATCACACTGCTACCGCAAACCACAACCCTAAACACCCTCACAACTCAATACAAAGCACGAACTGCAGGATCACAGCCACCTACCGTTGCATAAGATTAGTCAAACTAATACACTAACCAAGTGTGAACCGCGAGTTTCCCAATACTCTATGCCTAGAATCTTTTGTCCATGTACATAGCTTTTACAGAAACTAAAATTCCATTTAATGTAACTGTCAAGAACTATCAGCAATGACGTTGTAACAAAAAAAAAACTCATAACTTAGTCTCGCTTATTTGAAAGAAAACAAAGAGTGGTATATTTTTTTATCATCATATCCAACCTAAAATGCATTACAAATAGACTATAGTAAAATTCACCAAGAATCCATATTTTTCAGATGTTATAGCAAATAGAAATAGTATCAGTAGAAATCCCAAACAATTGCTATCTCGTTATTGTGCTTACAATTGGTTCATGGCAATCTTCTTGTTTGCACGTAATCCATGGGACACCGATTTTAGACCATCAGCCATTTGCGTCACCCATCTGTAGTAACCTGTTTGTGGGGAGCCAATATTACATTTTCCAGTAACCACAGGTTGCGGCTAATATAAAAGCACTTATATTTTGGTAAGCTACAACTACATTGTGGTAACAAAAAAGTACAAAATCTCATTTACCTTGAGTTCCTGAACGGGTGTAAGAGCTTGTGATTTCCGAGTGTATTTGTTCCACCTCTAGCAGCAGTTGGCTTCGCTCTTTGAGATGCTTCGTCAAGTACATTTGTTGTTGTAGCCTGAATAACAACAAAGAAATAATAAAGATCTTAAAACCGATAGTAAACGATGTTAAGTTTTAATTTGTTGATGCATTTGTTGTTGCAGTGTGTTACTAATACATGAATGATCAATAGGGGAGGCTGTTACAGGACCTATATGTATTGTACGGTATACAAAAAAAATTAAGTGTACAAACGTGCTGTTATAGGTCAAGCACGTACGGATCTGACAAAAGTCCAAATTTAATCCAAGCTTCCTATCTCGTTCTAAAAAAATAAAGTTTAATACTGTTAATTTTTTGTTTCTTTTTATGTTGTTGTGTCAATATTAACAATTTAATTGCTCTAAAAAATATTTGACCAAAAAAATGAGGTGCACAAAACCAACTTGGCTTGTTCCATTGGTACTTGCCGTGTTGTAACCGTGTCCCAACCCATCCGACCCAACCATCTTGCCAGTCCTACCAAAGAATGTTTAGAAATATATGAGATGTTATGAATATGCGAATTATACTGCCTTTTTAAAATCACATCACTACAGGTTTGCATACGACAAACAACTCAACAAAGTTCTTCGAAGCAATGGAAATAAATCAAGTGCACATTCTTCTAATAAAAAAGGAACCCGAAAAAAGTAAAAAAAAGCAGCAGACGACAACATAAAATAACCAAAATGAAACTAATACCTGCTACTAATTTGTCCTAATGCACAACACATCCCTGACCACAACATTTAGCCAAGGACACAAATCGCCACAGGTTACATTATCAGTATGCACCTCGGTTGGTGCAAAATAAACCTGCACAAACAAACACTCTTTCAGCAAAGATTTATAACAAAAAGCATGAATTTATATCTACATAACATTAAAAATCAAACCTTTATCCATATGTTTCTTAGAAACACCAAAATTTTCAACAAAACCAAAACCCTTAATTTATTAATATAAATCTCAAATACCTATTTAAAAAAAGCCTTAAAATTGAAAATTGATAGTCAACTTTTCTTGTATAAGCCTTCCTTAATCGCTATAACACCTGATGTTGAATATTAAGTTCCTCTTTCTTGATCTTGTTGCATGTACATCTTCAGTTTAATGGGTTGGTGTGGAAGAGATGGGTTGGTAGTATGTGTTCTTTTTGTTGGGTTTTGTGGTGGTTCGGTGAGTGTGTGTTGGGACAGTGGATATGTGTGACTGATTTTTTGATAAGATGTGGTAGAGAAGATGATGTGGTAGTGTGAAAAATGAGAGAGGTAACACGTATCCGGGATACGTGGCACTGCCCAAGTGCATTTATCAACTCCCGGGTTTTAATTGTTCGGGTAGGTAGGGATTATAAACGGGTCGCTAGTAGGGGTGAGCAACGGTCCAAAACCGGACCGGACCGGCTAGGACCGGACCGGACCGAGACCGAAATGGTCTAAAAAGCCGGACCGTGGACCGGACCGAAATGGTACGGTCCGGTCCGGGTCGGTCCGGTTCGGTTTGGTCCTTGGTTCGGTCCGGTCCTATAAGGCTTAATCTCGGGTTTTTGGTAGGACCGGACCGGATCGAACCAGACCGACTACCGAATTGGTCCAAAACCCCAGACCGTGGACCGGACCGCGGTCCGGTCTGGTCTGGTCCACCGGTCTATTTGTTCAGCCCTGCCGCTGAATGTTTATGTGCTATTTTTAGTTGCTAATTGCTATTTGTTTAATTATGCTTATATAAATAATGATAAAGATCATTTGATAAAAATTAAAACAAAACTTTATGACCTTCATCATTGCTATATGATTATATATGTGTTTAATAATATGTTAACTGATGTCTTTAATATGTTCATTAAGAGTAAAAAAATAATTAATTATAAAGTTTTAAAAGTGAAATGTTTTAAAAAGTTTGTAACTGAAAATCATAAAAGTACGACGTACTTACTTCTATGTACGCTGGTTTTCCTAGAAAAACGTAAAAACTTTGAAAAATCTCAAGAAGTATGCCACACTTTCTTTAAAGTGTGACGCACTTTGCTGTCTGGACAATCAAAAAATGCTTATATCTTAATTTTCTTAGATAAATTGCTCCGTTTATTGATTGCTATCTGTTTATTAATATTATGAAAATGTAAAAAAGTATTATTACTTGTTTTAACTAACCCACTATTGGTTGTTCTATTGTTGTGTTGTTCTATAAAAGTTATGGATCCAAATTCGAGAGTTGGAAAAACTTGCCTAGGAAGGAATATCATTGATTTATCAAGTGAAAAAACTGAAGGACATGGAGACTGGAATTCTCTTGAATTTCAGGATACGTCTAATAGTGGAGGGAAAAAAAGAAACAAAGGCACCCATTTTTCATAAAATGGATACCGAGGAGATTAGCGACATATATGTGGCACCATGTTTCGTCAATGTATTAGAATCATATGAGGGTGAGATAAATCTAGGAAAAGAAGAAAACATGATCTCATATGAATTTGCTGTGAAATTGTGTTTGGATCATGAGGTAAAATGTGGACACAAAGTGGTTAAAAAGGAGTTGATCGTAGCATTAAGAGGAGAAATTTACTTTGTAAAGTTCATAATCAACCCAGAAGAGGACGATGTCGAACCAGGGGTGGTTCTTGGAAGGTCATTCATGCGTCTAACCAAAGGAATTGCTGACTTTGGAAATGAAACTATTACAATATATCCCGAACTCGATCCATTCCTGGATAGCTCTAGAGAAACAGAAAAGATTGATGATGACTGGGATCTCTTGTTGGATGATCTTGACTTTGAGGATATTCTAGAAATTAAAGGAGTTGAAATCCTGTCATTTGTGTGTAAAATGGGAAAGAACAGTAGAAATAAGAGAAAGAAACTAGAGAAATACCAAATGATCTATTTTGATATAGGACCATCATTGTCTACTGAAAAACCATTAACTCAGGAAGAAGCTGCAAGAGAGGCACTAGCTATTATATTTGCAAAAGATTTGCTATACTGGAGGAGGAAACACCAGTGATTGAAACTATGGTATATAGTGACAAGTATAAAAAGTTACTTGATGAGATTTGTTTAGATAATATGAAACTAGATGAACATATGAAGAAAGAGGAAGAAGAGGCTATAATCAAGGTCAAAGGAGAGGCATTAATAGAGAAGGAGGATCCTGGAGTGTTTGTTATCCCGATCTGACTAGAAGCTAAGATCAACCTTAATGCATTGGCTGACACGGGTTCCGATATAAATGTCATGCCATACCGTATTTACAAGTAACTAGGAAAAGAGGAGTTGAAGAATGAAAACAGAGAAATTACAATGTTGAACCATTCGAAGGCAGAGCCTATGAGGCTTCTTAAGGATTTTCTGTGCTAGGTAGGCGTAACTACTATCATTGCAAAATTTCTCATTTTGGATTTGCCTATTTAAATAGACACACCTATACTCGTTGGGTGAGGATTTTTGTACACCTGTGGTAGCATTTTGAACACAATAGAAAGGATCACATCTACCTATGATGGAATTTGCCATCAAACGTTTCATACAGCTAAGACAAGTTTGAACACTGAAGAGAGTGACAATGATGATGAGGAAGATTATGGAATCCAATGGAACAAATTTGGAGCACAAGTATATGGACCAAAACCAGATAAGTATCTTAATTGTTGCGATCCGTTGGACCAATCTATAGCATTACAATAATTATTAAACCCGTTCAGGAAGATCTGTGTGGGGAAAAAGGCTGTCAGTTTTCTTGGATATTTACCTGTTGCATTACAGCGTGAGGATTGGAAACCAAAATATAAAGGAAATCATTGTAAGAAGGAAGAGGGGGACGGACAATGGCACACTGAGATTAGACTAACCAATCCCTATGGAAATGTGAATGATTAAGGTTTTGTAACAAATAAAACAAGCAGAAGGTTGTCTAAGTATCATAAATTGTGACATCATGTCGCCCAATTGGGTTCAGGAATGAAGGACCGAAAACTATGTTGCTCCCGTTTTTACCTTTTAATGTTGAGTCGAATAAAGTCAATTGTATAAATCCATAATGGATTGCATTAATGTACGAATATTAGTCCGATAATGTTAATATTAAAAGAGTTAGTTTGGTGGATTGAAATATTTATGTTTAAAATTATATTTTTATTTAAGTTATAAAACGTACAAGGTAAGTTTGTGTTATATAAAGAAAATATAATTTCTAGTAAAAATAGGAAAGTACGCCGCACTTCTATGAAGTGCGCCGCACTTTGAGGCGGTTTCACAAATAAAAACTTACAAAACAAGATTTCTAACTTGATAAAAACTCACACACATA